>JAIPMN010005140.1:0-19576 GCA_020650975.1 Apostichopus californicus
AGTCAGTTTAGGGGCCTTGAAAAAGCCAACCTTTTGGGCCCAAATAGTCTTAGCCACTTCATAAGCTAATTTTTGGAACCCCAGCAGTTCAATTTTAAAAGCTTATTTTTAGGGAGCTTACCTTGGGATTCCCCAAAAGCCGACATTGCCTTAAAGCCAATATGGTCAATGGTGTGACACTCCCCCCCCCACACCTTTACATGCAAATGAGCAGTCACTCTGCAAAAACAAAGGTGAAAATGAGGGATGACATTTTTTTATGTTGGCGGTACTAATGCTAGACTGGTTCAATCTTAAAGCCCTAGGCTCCCAAAACCAATCCTAGCAGCATTAAGATAGGACTCCCAACTTGGCCAATAAATTCCCCAAAATATAGGGGCTCCCAACTAAGACTCTCCAAAAGCCAGCTGGTGCCCCAAAAGCAAACCCGAATAGCCCCAAAAGTTACTGAGCCCGTTAACCAAGTCTAAGGCTGCCCTGTGAATAAGGTGTATGTTGCAGGGCTGCCCTGTGAATAAGATGCTTGTGTCCGGCTATTCGCAGGGCTGCCCTGCGAATAAGATGTTTGTGTCTGGCTATTCGCAGGGCTGCCCTGCGAATAAGCCTCACCTTTGCAATTACATACTCGGCACAAATATAGGCTACATTATGCTGGAAACTCGGTCTAGCCTAGTGACAATTTGGCTAGGTGCCCAAAGTATTAATATTCTCACTATTTAACATCTAAATTAACAATGCCTGCATGCATGAAAATGTTAGGCTACACCACATCCATGCAAGTATGCTTATACTAAGTTGTGTAGGAATGTAGCTGCAGCCTAGGCCTAGTGTTTAAATTCCGACTGTTATTCATTCGTTTAATTGTACGCAGTGTACGCTGTCGTCCTAGCCTAACGTAACAAGTAAAGTAGCCGGGTAGCATTGCAAGTAGGAGTTAAACATGCATTACCAGTGGGCCTATGAATATAAACGTTCCAAGGTTTAATGATAAAAAGTGCACATACTGGATTTTCAGTAAAATATGCTTAGGGAGTTAGGCTATGCAATAATTGGTGTCACGGTCACAGCAGAAGTAAATTTTCTGCACCAATTTGATGTTGGATGCGGTCTCAGTCGTACCGCACCTTCTTCATTTCAACATGCTACCAACCTGAAGCTATCACAGGATTCGTCCCAGGATTCGTCCCAGGATTCGTCCCAGGATTCGTCCCAGGATTCGTCCCAGGATTCGTCCCAGGATTCGTCCCAGGATTCGTCCCAGGATTCGTCCCATCCTGGGACGAATCCTGTGATGAATCCTGGGATGAATCTGAATCCTGGGATGAATCTGAATTCTGGGATGAATCCTGGGATGAATCTGAATCCTGGGATGAATCCTGGGATGAATCCTGGGATGAATCCTGGGATAGCTTCAGGTTGGTTGCCAGTAAACTGCAACGAGTTTACGATACACGGCCAAACTTTCTTTCCTGCAAACTGTTTTCACGTTGTATTCCAAGAAGATTCTTCGTGATTGTGGAACTGGTATTTCTTTGCTAGAGTATTGCGAAGTTCGGACACTCGGTCCCACAGTGTGGCGCTGGTGATAAAATTGGTGGCGCAGTTGCTCTTTCAGTAATTATAACAGACTTCATATATCTCGGTCATTTTATTGACAAATATGTAAGTACTTACTTGCACACGTGTCATTTTGGAGAGAAAATAACTGTAGCTTTGTACTTTTTGGTGAAATTTGGCTCTTCATGTAGGTTGTCATGGTGAAATCGTCACTCGTGTATTTCTTAGGGGTGTCCGAACTTCGCAGTGTTCCGAACTTCGCAATACTGACTATACTACTACACTAGTACTAGGCAAGATATAATTAGGCCTAGCCTACTTTGTAAATTGCACCATAGGCTTTGGTAAGATATAAATTCGCAATGAAATAAAAAAAATGTTGAATTTTCTGACATGGCATTGCGTCTTCTTTATGATGTTCATCGTGTAGTACACTTTTTCTACTCTAAAACTGCAATCGGTAAGTGTTTGCCTCGGGTCTACATGACCGGTACAGGGCCTAAGTTTACCGTCTAGGCTAACTTCGGCCAAGGCTTAACGTAGCCTGAGTGAGGGCTTAATTAACCTTGCCTAGGCTAATTTGGTAACACTGTTACAGTATATTTACGGCAACCAAAGTATGTCTTGGTATCAAATCACTTCAATCATCTTTTTATATTCTTACCAATAATTTTGTCAAGTCTTTGGGCGCTCTCAGTGAACTCTGCTTCTTGCAACGCATTGAAAATTGTCCGAGTGTGCCAGTAAACCACAGATCTGTACAGATCAGTGCAGTAAACGGCGATGGCGGGTGCATACAAGTAAAACAAATTCAAGCCGACTGTCATTAAATTTTACAGTTGCAATAACAGAGTCTCGCCTAATTCTCAGTGGAAAAAATGTAATCGAAGCGTGTCACATAACATAATACATTGAAATTATGACAAATATCCCATTTGAATTGAGTGAAAGTAGTTTCCCTCAATGTGACAGAACTGAAGACATAAATGAAAAAAACATTTCCGTTAACCCATGCAGTATTGTTAGACTTAACACGGACTGTTATTTCAAATGGCTAACATTTGATAAAACAAGCGCGCAAACTATACACAAATCAAAAAAAAATTATAGAACGTTTTGCATCTTACACCCCTTATCGAACCACTTCGAACCATCGAGTCCCTCCCCGCCCCTCTCAAGAACGGGCGCCAGTCAAATTCCTCTTTATAATGCGACTTCGTTACAGACGGTCGATATTTTATGGTATCTTGAAGAGTCAAGACAGGCGTAATTCCAACTTTTAATTCCATGACATTAAAATAGAGACTCAAATCGGCAAAAAATTATAATTTTATTGTCTGGCACTCTGTTCGCTAATACAGAGAAAAACAAGCTTGTCGACAAACTATGTTATCGTTAACGAAACTCAAAACTGTGTTAAACGAAACTCAAAAGATGAATTTGCGTTTAAGATCATGTTTTGTTACCGACAAAAAGGAGCTAACCGGTAAAATGTCATGTCCCCTTGGTTGTGAAATACTCATTAAGATAGTAAAATTTTGGTTGACAGCCTTAATACACTTTGTATGAAACCCACACGTAGGGTTTATTGTTGTGTACACCTGCTGCTCGGTACAATATAATATATAATAACACTGTAGAGTATTAAAAAATATATATAAATTAGTTGTATTATATATACTTTTGGGTGAGCACCATGATTGACACCAACTCAGTTCCATAACCATTCTTCTTTCGCTGAAGGGATATTTCGGTGACTGAAGTTTATTTACAAATTCGACAAAAGAGACTGGTAGTGAACATCACCCTGTAAAGAGTTTACACTCGCGTCAGTATAAGTGCAGGGGCGGATCCAGGGGGGCTGGCCGACCCGGCCCCGGCCCCCCCCCCCCTTTGGAAATCAGTTGCGTTTTTTTTATGTGGGAGTACTTCAAATTCCTAATAGGCATAACTTGGTGAAAGAAAAGCCTAATATATCCAGCTGCTCTTCCCTGAAAAGCGATCGTTTTTATTTTAATTTGAAATTTGAAATTAAGACAATTAGTTTCAAATGAAAGGGGGTGTAGGCGGTTTTACACTATCTAACGCAACGTAGTCGCCAAGAACCTGAAGTATTTTTAAGGGAGGGCCCGAAGAACATGAACTTATAGCATGCTCCTCATGGTGAAACATAATTGCACCTATTAGGTGAATTGAGTGTACTGTTAATAGTAGGAGAGACTAGCGTAGGTTCTTAAGACCAACTAGACCGGTTTCTGCTCTCAAACTTTATAGGAGGAGCTTCATCAGTAGTAGCCTTTGAATATTTTATATTCGGCCTGGGCGTCTCGTTCTCAAAATGCATCTTTTTTCCGTGCACGAGTTTTTATGGACTCATAGTGCAGCTATAAAAGCATCTAAAAGAGCTTCGTCTGAGTAAATCTTCGAGGTTTTGGGCCCTTTTGTAGGCTAGAATCGGTTCTTTTGGAAACAGTTTGGATAATTCCGCGTGTTGCGAGATTAAGTGCCAATGTTTCAAAAGTGCTTTTTTTAATTGCGTGGTTTTGATGTGGGGTGTATAGGTAAGCTTGAACACCAGTGGTGGTTCCTTTTGTTTAGGTTCGGTAGTAAGGTATTGCCCACGGTTTTCAAATTTTATGCCTTTCGTGGCTGAGGCAATTTCCTCTTTCTTATAGTTACGGAGTAACAGTTTCTCTGTGAACGCATTTTTTTTCTGTAAGAAATCAGTCTCATTGTTACAGAGACGTGCGTATCGTAAAACTTCCCCTTTAATGAAGCCTTTAAAAGTGGCAAGTGGGTGTACAGAGTTTCTGTCGAGGTATTGGAAGGTTTCCGTGGGTTTGGTGTAGACTTTGGTGTCTAATAACCCATTGGTTTCGAACCTTGGACCTTTGAAGATTTTCAAATCTAGGTATGTTACCTCGGTGTGTGATATTTCTACCGTAAACTTTAAGAAGCGGTGAATTTCATTCAACCTGTTTACTAGTTGTTCAAGTTCCTGAGGTGTACTGTCGTAAAACAATAGAATGTCATCTCTATAGCGGAGCCACTTTAAGATTTTATTATCTGTCGGTAAAATCTGGTTTTCTAGTCTATGCATGACGATATCACAGATATCCTAAGTTCACACTTGCCACTTCCTCCCCTTCCACTGGCTGATTTTGCACTCCAACGACTGATGCTGCTCATCATACCTCTAGTTGACCCTGTTCGCCTTTCTCCAGCACAATATTCTATTTCATCTGCTTTATTTATTTGTTGTTATCTGTTTGTCTGGGAGCTAATGCAGAACCCAGCGGTCGAACCAGGAGGGCATGCAGGACTCCCTGTTCAGTCTTGTTTGTGTATTCCATTGTTGTTGTTGTTGTTGCGTCAACTTGCGTGTAGCTCCCAGCACATATTAATGGGACCCCACGCCCAACTGCCCAAAGGGCGGTAAAGGAAGGTGAAGATGGACTAATTTCTTGTTTTATATCGGCTCATTATGATGTTTGTATTTGATAAATTTATCATCAGTAACTCTTATTCTTGTATTTTTTTAATGACTATTTTTCATGAAACATTTAAAACCGTGAAATATTAAAATGAATGACCCATTTTTGGTCATAATTGTGTCTGGGAAATGCAATTTCCGGCAATCTGGGGGGTACATCTGTCAAAAAAAATTCTGGTACGCTCCGCGCGAACCCATGGTCGCGCTCCGCTTAGATAGTCACGTCCCCACCAATTTTCAAAACAAAACGGCGCCCTTGAACCAGACACAATATTTAAGTAGCTTAACTGAGTTTACAGCAGTTAAAAAATTAGAAAGAGAGAGAAAATATGGGGGGGGGGGGAACAGATTTATAGTGCATATTTGGGAATAATTTTAGTCATAGATGAATCCTAAATTCAATCAATATTGTTAGCATATTCAAGACGATTTTAATGCAGGTTTACATGTGCATCACTTAACTTTAAAAAACTATAAAAATGAAAATCCTTCTCAGTTCTTAGGTAAAAGATCTATAAAAGATTTCACTTCATTACAAGTCAATTATGTTTGTGTTAAGAAAACTTTCAAAAGTTTGCAAATGTAATTTCATAGATGTATTAAAACCATTACCACTATTCCAATGGTGAGGCAACAGTCGATGAATTAATAATGTATTCTAGAACGCATTAATTATGAAAATATAAAACCTTCACTGGGGCATTCCCGAATCAGAGCTAGTTAATAATTTGCATGCTGTACTAAATTAAATTAGTACCCTACTAGATAGAGATATCATGGCATGGAAATTCAAAAGTCCAGTTTAGCATTCCAATTATTTAAAATAAAAATACAAAATTGCATCGTAGTGAAAGCCGAATACCAAAATTCTTCCTTTGTCACAATTGCAATAAGGGATTCCCCTTTTAACTTTTTTCTTGCCCGCTATTGGAACAAGTAAAATTAATGAAAGACCAAGTCATTTAACAATCATGTTAAAATATGTGCGCTCCAGAAAAGTCACCCGGCCGTATGTGTTTTTGATCTTTCGGCGTACAGTAATGCTGCATATCTCAAGGTAAATTATTCAAACATGAAAGAGCTTTATTAGGCCATAGCTGAAACTGCTTTCTCTCTTACTTTTTTCTTGACAAGAACTTCTAAAGTTGTCAGCAAAACTTCAGCTTGTTATGGGGAATCAATATACTAGGCTAGGATAAACCACTGACAGTAGTATTTCCTGTACTATAGTAAGAGGCCTATACAGCAGTAATATATAGAGTACTGAACATGTGGTCAGAGTGGTGAAAGTACACGGATAAACCAAACTTTAAAATTATCCCAATTACCTTTAGCCCCACCCCCGACCTTTAGCCCGGACAGTTCGGATAATCAGGGATTTACTGTATAGGCAAGTAATCCTAACTGCAACGAATCCTACATTAGGATGCTAATTGAAATCTGTGCAAAGAATTGGATCATTTAATATTGTCAATATGACAGATAGAGACACCCTTGTAAATACCACATTCCCAATTATTTTATTTGTTTAATTAATTATGTATGTATGTATGTATGTATTTTTAGATCCTCCTGCAAGCAGGAACTCGCAAAGAAGCCTCATTGGCTTATCAAAGCCGCAAGCTGACCGAAGTCAGTCTCTTACATTCATATTTAACATCCATGATTATGAATTGTCAATTGTCAACAACTCTGTAACTGGACATTAATCTTGGAGTGACTCGAACTCGGGACCTTATGATTGAAAGGCACCGGCGTTAACCACTGAGCTAACACTCCTTCAACTAATGTAGGGTTATTATGACACCTAGTAAACCTGTTATGAAATAATGTGAGATCTAGAGCTAAAGTGATATGATTGTGTAATAATCTATCACAGAAAAGGAGATGTGGGATGGGGGAGGGGAGGGGATGCAATGGAATCTTGAAAAGAATGCAACATTTATGATCTGATATTTACCAAACAGACGATAATAATCTGAGCTTGCCACTAACGTCTTGGAAAGTGCACTGATTAAGCACTAAAGGGTCAACAATTTCATGTCATATTGTTTCTGCTAAATTTAGTAAAGACACTGTTACCTAAATATGTCCTGGTTAATATTTCTATATCTAATATCTTTTTTTCCCAAACCAAATAGAGCTTTGTGACTGACCATGATGTGGTTTAATTGTACAGGATTCTCAAACACTCTGATTGTGTCTAACCTAAGGAATATATATTCGTATATATAATTAGTTAAATATTTATACCCTTTTCATATTAATTTGTTTACTTTTTCATTGAAACCTTGTATTATTTAATAACATGCTTACTCACATGTCTGCATCACACCTATAGAATTCCTCAGGAAGTTATCTTCTCTTCATTTTTAAACCCTAAACAAGGACGTCTCAATCACTTAATTACATTAAGTCCAGTAACGTCCCAATCACTTAATTACGGTGCCTTTCAATCATAAGGTCCCGAGTTCGAGTCACTCCAAGATTAATGTATGTCGTCCAGTTACATAGTTGTTGAAAATTGACGATTCATAATCATGGACGTTAAATATGAATCTAAGAGATTGACTTCGGTCAGCTTGCAGCTTTAATAAGCCAATGATGGCTTCTTCGCGAGTTCCTGCTCGCAGGAGGATCTAAAATACATACATTATAGTTATGACCAGCCAAAAGTTGGGGCACAAGGGTCCATAACGCCTACAAACTGCTGTTTGCCCCCTTTTCCCCATACTGAGCCACCATCATGTGTAAAGTGTACAAGTTACAGAACATGAGTATTGCACCCCTCCTTAAAATTTTGGTGCCCTTCCTAAAATTGTTGGTGGCCCCTCAAACTCAGAATTCCTGACTATAGTTCACCTAATACCCAACAAATGACAAAAGCCATCATACCATTCCAGAGAAACACAGTTACAACTGGCAACTGCAACTGCAAGAAAGTGTATAGCGACCTCTATTTAATGAGATTTTTTTTCCCTTGATGGCCATGTTATATTTTGGCAGGGCGCCACCAATTTCAACAGACAACTAGTCAACCAAATCAAATGACTCCAATGAGGTACAAAGGCTGTGTATAAGGTTAATATTTGGTTATTAATACAGCAATTTGCTGATTTATTTCTGATCCACATTTATTTATCATATTTATTCGATATGTAAATGTATTGCCACATATAAATCATCAACTACACTGAAAGAGTTCCTCACTTCACTATATTGAATTAAATGTTATGAGGGTTGAAGTTATCCACTTAACAACTAAACTATAAGACCTATTCAAAGAATAACAATGATAATGTCTGAGGCAAATTCATTAATCTCACTCATTAACCTTCAAAGGAAACCTAAGAGGGATTCTTGGTTTAAATTAATCACAATCTTAAAGGTCATGTCTATAAATTGGCCCAAAATTTTAGCATACTAAAGGTTTTGAAAAGTAATTTCCCCAGTGGTTCTGGGCTTTTAATTTTTTTTAGAGACATTCACGAGTGATGAACTACACAATTAAATGTCCCAGTGATAAAGAAAAAAAATCAACACAAATACAAATTTGAGGCTGGTAATATGATGCTTGTTGAAGTTAGAGCATGAATAACCATTATTTTTACTGTCTAGCAGATTTGGGGCCAATACTGACGGGCTATAATTTTTCGGATACACTTGACACTTCATAAAAGCGAAGTCAAAATTTGCTTTAAAAGAAAAGCTGCTTTAAATTCTGGTGTCTGGATGATTAGGTTTGTAATTATTAGAAATGCTCTCGAGAATTTACAGCTTCACTGAAGCTTGGTGCGTAATTTATGGAATATACGGAGAATAACTATATCCACCTCATTTAGCATTCTATGATATTCAAAATACACATCTGGATGTCACTGAATACAGGAATAGAATATCAAAGAAAAGTGTGCTTCATCACTGAAACAAAGTAAGCCTACGAACATAAGCAATATATCTAGAGCATTGTACTCTAATTCCTCCTGCTCGGCCTTTTTCCCATCCAAAATCCATTTCTATGGCCGTCGGAAACTTTTCGTTTACAAATGCTGAAATAACCCGCTTGAAGAGTGTCAATATTTAAAGAAAATGTCCTGTGAATTAAATCACCCAGATCGTTCTAAAAGAGAGAAATTACACAACTGAGGAATTTACACGAGTGAATTTCCGAGAATCGATCGATCGTTTGTCATACGGAAATTTGCAACTACATTACTCCAGCATGCCATGTAGTCGATAAAATCTGGTTTCTGGAAAGTGTGTTAGTGTGTAATTGGTTGACAATATGTGATAAATTCCTCATCTCATGTGCATCTTGGGCTATGCCTGAATGCACCTACATATGGATGTGAGGCAAGCCAATATACTGTATGACTAGAATGGTAAATCTATCAGAAAAAACCCACAAGAGTTAATGCATCAGTAATTATGATCAATGTCAAAAAGAAAAGTAGTCAGGGCAGTGGAAGAAGTTCCATTCTGGACTGGGGTAGGATAGGGCGGGGTTGGGGAATGGGGGTTGGAGGCACAAACTTTGAGGCACAGTGGATTTTGATCTGATGGGACATACCACATAGGTGCCATAAAACTCAAATTCCAACAAAATATATTCTCTGAGCATTTCTCTAATAAATATCTTTTCCCAAAATATTTTGTACCTGCAAAGAGGTTATAAAGTGCAAATTGAGGTTTTTCCAGTACTAAATGTTATCTCATGATTGATGTTTGGCTATCATGTAATAGACACATTTGCAAAATCCTGTAACTTTAATTCTCATCTACCAAGATAATCGAATCTCGATTTACTCATTACTCACAAAAATGCGAGGATTTATATAAAAACTAATGCATTTTGAAACGCTTGACAACAAAAAGGAAAAAAAAAACTAGGTTAAGCAAAAATGATAATAAAGGAATGGTAGATGGGTAGGTGATGTATCAAATTTAAAATTTAGACTACAATTTTGGATGGCACCAATCAGTTCTCTTAAATTGTATAAAAACTAAAAAAAGGAAAAGAACTGGTATTGTTGTCAAATTCTCTACAGAGAGAGAGAGAGACAGAGAAAAGTAACAGCACTTTACTATGAAAAAATTTGTGAAATAAGTCAATAAATTTTAACAATAACAGGTGCCATGAGGGAACATGAGATGATCAACTCAAGGAATAAGAGGTATGGTAGTATTAAAGGGCCATTACGGTGGCAGAAAACAAAGTGTCACAAAAGTTTCAATGCAAATTTCTATGCCATTAAGATCAACCATATATACCCCCCATCTAGCCGGCATTACTCACAGAAATATAGATTATTAAATTTTTGACAGGATTTTCTTAATGTGCCTGGCAACTGGTAGAGAAGGTGACATTACCATGGCAACTTGAGCTGTAAACATTCTTTCTCCTTCCTAGAGTGCAACAAATCATTCACAGAAGGAGGATTAGTCATTATTCTTACCGAAAAAGATTCCTGTTTTCATAACACATGGAATGCACAGTATAAATCATTTGCTTCATTAATCTAATTAATCAAATGTTTTTCAAAATTACATCTCCTTTCGAGGTTAAAATACTCACGAATTTGAAAGAAAAGGAAAACCTTTCAGGAACTCCTGTCATGATGACAAAACAGTGATACAATGATACATTTTCTATTGTCATGACCAACTTTATCTGTCAAACATAAGTCATCTCCAAAGATCTGGTATGTAGAAGGGGGGGGGGGAATACTTGGATGAACTACATTCAGGCTCCAGTTTGGAATATATTTCCTATCATCCTCAAGCAGTCCCCCCGTTCCAGATATGGGCGGGGGGGGGGAAGCTGAACATTGGTCTGACTTCCCAACCCCAGCCCACACCACACCCAAATTCAAACCTGTGTTCGAATCACCTATATTAAGGTTCATATTATCTGTGATGTAGATATTTCTCTTAAACGATGAGTTTAGATAAGAGTAGAATAGATTAGTCTTAATAAAAACAGTTCAATAATTTTGACCAAAGTTGACCATATTCGAATATCTAGCATATTTTGGGGTCAATACAGAATACCAAATCTCTCATTATCGCATTGACCTTTGTATTGCATATTGGATGAAGTGACCTAATGATGATCTGTCTGTGTGTTAGACTACGTAGTCCAGCCACTTCATTTTGATAAACATCAAATGTTTTAAGGGTCTTTGCCACAAAAAAACAAAACAATTGTAAGTGTTACAGAATTACAACCTGGACAGACAGACAGCAGTAACTTTTAGCAGTCTGAAACATAACAAACTTTATGTTGTGCCTTAGGTTATCCTCTAGAAGACTGCTTATGTATTTAGTGACTTCACAATTTCCTGTTTGTCCATACTCCAAGGCTAAAAAACACCTTGGTAGGAAATTAACTCCCCCAAAAGGTAATAACTCAATATACATTTTTTGCTGTGAGCACTATATATTAGTTAGCACTGAAAAATTGTTGTAAGAAAATATTAGAATGGTAATACTAATGGTTGTGATGGTACTTAATATTAATCAACAAATCACTTGCTCATCATGGCCACAAAAGTTACCGTTAGATGGAGAAGGAGGTTGAGGTTAGGTTGAGCAAATAGAAAGGGTAATTAAGGGATGGGGGGGGGGGGTGGAGAGGGGCGGCAAGGGAAATGAGGAAGAAGGTTAGCTGAGAACTTTAGACAGGAATATAATAACCATAGATACTGTAGGTCACTGACTAGCTGCTATCAATTCAACTAAGCATATATGATGTACAATATCATTCTTTACATTTTTTATATTTCTTCACATGATGGATATGCTGGTCTTGAAGAAAAAGGATGGGGTGAGGGGGGGGGGGGTGAGAGAACCAGGAATGTGTGAGGCTTATATGTTCCCTCCATTATCACCCTCTCAATTCCTCCAGTATAATCTTCATTTAACACAACAAACTTGGGCTGCAAGTTTTGGCACTTCAAACATCCTTCTTACATGAGATGCATTTCAATATTAAGCATGGAAATTATCTGAAGGTGAAATAACTATTTGCAAATTGCAACTATCGTAATTAAATTAGTTCTTTCAGTTGACAAGATTATAAGACAGATGTTTTGTATTTAGAACTATCTTTGTATGATTTTGATAAAACAGATATAAGAAAAAGAAAATGATAAAAAGAGAGAGAAAAGAGAAGATGCATAAATCTATTATGTCTACAGAGACTGGGACACTGAATCGCTTTAATATTTAACATATGACATGTCCAATATAACTTTAATTTCTGTGTATCACGGGTGTGAAAACTTAGCAGCACGTGTTTCAATCAGTCTTTGAGCCAACGATCTCAACTGACCCGTTCCGTCATGACCTTCCATAACGTCTCGCTGCGCTCGGAGTTTTTTAAAAGAACATTACCGTTGGCAATGCATGAGTCTGGAAGGGAAGTATGGATGGTGTATAGAGACCATACTATCTATGTGTGTGTAGGTATTATACGTATCAATAAGAGTATACAATCTATTCTATGCATTGGCTATGAATACAGACAAGTTTTATTTCAGAACACAGATGTAAATTTGATGCATTTCATTTTTATTTTTGAAATGTTATCTCTGTCAAAAAAATGTTGTGGTGTGAACAAAGTTGCAGTGTACGTCTCTCTCCGCGGATAAAGGTTAAACAAAAGTTAAAAGGTGAATTGTTAGACGTTCAGCTTGATGTGTTTACAAAATCATACACGCATAATAAAACAACTGAACAATGTACTGCCATATTGAAACAATGAATTAGGGAGGTACTGTAATTACAAAGCAGAAAGCAATATGTAGACACATGTCACCTTCAGATAGTTTGTGTTATATAGTGTCTTAGTATTTTAGTTTACCTTGGTCTCTACATCTGGTAACTGACTTAATTTGGGAGATCTTAAACTTTGGGGGGACTTTAAATGTTATCCTTAATGCACCACCCCCCACTCTCTTCCCCTCCCCCTCTCTCTCCCTCCCTCTCTCTCTTTTCTCATCTAGCTCTCCCAGACATCATTCCAACTCACTGGAAAATTTGTTCCATTATATAATTGTTTATAGTATAGTTGTAGTATTGCAATGACAACCGAGACAATAGTTGAAGAGATTCATGTACGTAACCAAACAAAGGGATTAAAAGTATTTTAAAAGGGGGAAAAAGGGGGGGAGGGGGCACAGATCTTGGTTTAATATGGAAATAGTTTTAACACTACAACAGGTTTACTCTATAATTTTGTTATGAATATTAATAAAGAGGTAATTTACATGTATGCATTATGGACATGATCAATTAGGTTTTTGCTTGTTTGAAAATTCACCTAATCAGCTCCGGGGTTTTTGCTCTGGCAAAAAGTGTGAATCCTTGAGGGAGTTGCCATCAATCAACAAAATAATCGTGCGGCCGTTTGTAGAGACGAGTGATAACGATGTATAAATTAAAACCACATGACGGATTTGCCTAGCTGTCGCTGCCTTCGTATGGATGCGAGAAGTGTGAGAATAGTTCTAACTCTGAGGATATACATACAGGTCCTTCTTATCAACATATCACAGTATTGTTAAAAAAGAACAATAATGTATGTATGTATGTATCTATATAATAATCATCATCATCATGTACAAAGGGTATGACAGATTGCATGTCCTCAAATATCTGCATTTTCAAATATTTGTTTTATACAGTCATATCTTAAAGTGTTCCAAAAATTGAATAAAAGAAAACAATGGTAAGAACTTGTAATTTGTGCTAGATAATATACCTATTACGTGGCCAAGGATGATCCAAGTTGTGTAGAGAGGTTCATACTTGACCACTCTGTTAATCAGTGGAGTAAAGTGCTTGTAATCGTGGTCATCAATTCTGGTTTTGTATTTTTACTAAACCTCCATCATTCTTTTGTGTGAGTATGAATAATACAGTTAGTATGTTCACACCTTGATCACTCATCAACTATTGAAAGGATTAAAGCTGAAAATCCGCTGCATCTTTAGATCAAAACCACAGCCTTATAGCATTTTGTATTGCTTTTTGTAAATTCTTTTACCATTTGGTTATATTTTGTTATTTTTGCATCTGGCAACGGCAGAGTGAGTAATGTTACGATTAGGACAGTTGAGCAGACGACACCAGATACCACTACTGTGATCAACTCCCTGGAGTAAGAGAAGGTATAACTAGTCACAACAGGGCACATTCAACAAGCATATATCTTGAGTTAGGGACAAGATATGAAAATGAGGTTTTTAACCTAATACTTTACTATTTACTCTGTCTGCAACCACAGGGATATGCCTTTAAATTGACTCTATCCATAATCACCCTCACACTTCCTGCAGTGCCGATGGGAATCATTATTCACAACACCACACAACGGAACATTATTATTCTGATTCTTATTTTCTTCTCTTTTCTTTGTGACAGTTTTATCCAATAACAATTATGCAATAAATGACATCTTTTTCTGTGACCAGATAATAATTTTGGCATATAAATCTGTCAACTTATTTTCTGGGGCTAAATTAATATAGGTGAAGCGCTACAGAGTTGAGATAGAAAAAAAAAAATCACCTTTTTCTTGATTATTTGGGTGATCATTCTCTCAGTCTCCTAACAAATAAATTGATTTTTCAGCTGTTTTTTTTCCAAGACTTTTGATTCCTTCATCACCATTAACATGAGGTGCAAGCCTGTGATTTCTATCAAGATGGTCACACATTAATTCAAAGTTAAATGGAAAATGGCGGAGCAGTGGCAAAGATTGCACCTTTACTTGTCTTTCGATTATCTACATATCAAACCTTTAACACACCAACAACCATAGTCATAACTTACCAACCAGTGCCTATGCTCAGCAGTGTATGAGTGTGTGGTCCAAAAAGACTTAACACATGTCCACTTTTAATGTTAATCCACTTTCTTCCAAATCTCACCAAAAATTGTGCACACCTAAAGAGGCATCCAGAAGTTCAGGCTATTTGCTGGCTAAATGCCAGAAGTTTTTTTTTGCCAGTAGAAAAAGAACAAGAATTTGATTTTAGCCAGTAAAGTCTTGTGGCCTTTATATTTTATTTTTAGAAAGTTGCTGAAATTGTGAAGCTGATCTAGGCCTAAGAAACAGATAAATTGAGACTTAAGATTTATTTCAGTGACATGAATTTTGGTGATGATCAAAGGAATTATTCATTTGAATGTATAGTATCCCCTAGCTATAGTCCTCTGATTGTACTGCATGGAACTGGAATATTTGTACAGTGCAGATATGGTCACATATGCCATCATATATAGTAGTTTTAGTTTAATTCTGTGAAAATAAGCACGTTGTACATGGAAGACTTGGTAAACGCAGTGAAGTTTGTTATTTTGAGGGAGACATAAAATGGCAAGGGGTATGTAGAAATTATTCGCGATATACTTACACATCGTTTTCCCAAATACTGAAGAAGAAAAAAAAACAACGTTGAAGAGCTTGTAAATGTCAGCTTTTTTTCTGCTTGCCAGTAATTATTCTTCTTTGTTATAAGTATGGAAACATCTTTTTGTATTTCATAAAGGGCTAGTTTCATAGGGTAAACACTAATATACGAAATGGCTTCATTTTCTCAAATTTCTCACTTGTAAAACGAAACATAGAAAAGGCAACAGCTTCTTTTTTTTCACATCTTATGGAAGGTGACATATTCATTTTTACAAACTAAATACAGTATAAACTGTATGTGACAGGAGCTTTGCTCGATTAATTGCTTTATCGTTAATGTTAATTCGTTGTTTTATGAATTCTAGTGATCTCAACCCCTACATGTTTTGTAAATTCATATAATATATGATATATATATGATATATATATAATATATAAATATAAATGACAGCGCCTCCTTGGTTGACATTCAACACCATCTTGATGAATCTAAACTGTTTTTAATAATGGTCATGTCTCAAACATTAAAATTGGTATGGAAGTAAAACCTTGACCGTTAATTAGCAGTGTTTTTTAATCGTCTAACACGTAGCAAGATTAAGTTTGTGCATAATGGTCACCCTCTCAAGAGGTATTCAAGTGCCAAACACTTCATCATTCTAAGAACTTTCTTGTAATCCCAAAAATGGGAAAATATAATGTGTCTCTTGTCACTAGGTAATTAGTGTCAAAGACAAGTCTAAGCTTGGCCTTTAGCAAATGTCAAGAAATGCCATCTTTTCTTTCATTTTAGTTTCTGTCTTGGGTTTTTTCTTCTTTCTTTTATATCCTTATTTGTCTTTGAAGCTAAATGTCACTTCAAAGAGAGGATCTTTATTTTTCAAACTGCCCAATTTTACTGACTTTCAAATTTGATGCCATGCATTCAAATTCTTGTTGCCGGGAAAATTATCAAGATAATCAGTTTTTTTTTGTTGCTCTCACATGAACTGTTTGTCAAGCTGGCTGGAGGCTCTGAATATTCTGTATATCAAAAGGTCACTGATTCCAACAGGTAGTATTTATATCTCTAAAGACACTCTTTGAATATTCAAAAAAAGTCTACTGAATCTGTTAAAACTGAAATGTGGACATCCGAGTTACAAATGACAAAACTGAATTATTGTCTCTCTTAAAGGAAAGTCCAGTCGAGAATTCCTTTTTTCTTTTCTAATGGATATATTCTTCTTTCAGATTTTTTTTTGGGGGGGGGAGGGGGAAGGGGGAGGAGAGGTGTATGTGGGAGGATTCATACACAGATTTCCCAGGCAATTTGCTGCAAATTGACTAATATGCAGGGTTTATGGTATTAACACATACATGTTTTACACAGAAGTTGCTTGGCAAAGCAATAGTGTTTTTCAAGTTACAGGCAATTCTTAATGCTTTATAAACTAAAGAAACTTGCATGTAAATTGTTAATGTATTCAAATTGCTGGGAGCACTTAGGGAGAAATGTTACAGATGCATACAATATGAGCATGCTACTTCGGTCTTGAACAAAATAACCACTTGTGCTCTTGTACAACATCATAAAGAGTATTAATCAACACAGTTCGTCTCTAAAACCCTATTAGCAACCACATATGGATGCACTATATCAATTTAAAGCATTAAATCTTGGCAGAAATAAATATAAGGAGTTAATATCCATTCCAAATTGGAGATTATTAGAAGCCATAAATTGTACTTTTCTTGCAAATTTATGGCTTCAATCTAATCATCTTCCGGAAATTCAATTTGAATCCCCCCCCCGTTCGATACAAAGCCTAAATTTTTAACTTTTACTACGTATTATGGATTCGACAAACGTTAAGAGAAGATGAAAATGGGGTTCCCGTTGATTAGGTCTACTGGGAATGTGAATATTTGATGATCGATTGTCTGTATATTAACATTTATTATTACTCTTGTGTGTGAATATCATAAAGATTTTAACTGGTTTTCTGAAAGGAATAAATTTGTTGGAAAGATGCAACCAAGCGTGTGGAATTAAATGAAAATGAAGAATTTAAACCACCAGATGACTCTAAAGAGTTTTAACCTAGAAAGTACGGAGGATGCACGATACTGCTATTAGAGAAGATACATGTAGTTAATTTCAGATTGACATATAGCTATAATCAAGCAAGCGCACTATAGGGTGTCATGTATATATGAGAGCTGTTTAATTAAGCTATACGATAACATACTCAACTGTATGAAAGGGAATTAAGCATAATGTATCTAATATCATGCTTGAATTCACACAATTTGTTTGAAAGAAGAATAACAATTTTGTGAATTATAACCATGCATCCTGAAATTTGATGTGACTACTTTGGTATGACTTTCAGGATAAATGTAAGGGAATATATAGTTTGCATCA
Source organism: Apostichopus californicus (assembly GCA_020650975.1). Lineage (NCBI taxonomy): Eukaryota > Metazoa > Echinodermata > Holothuroidea > Aspidochirotida > Stichopodidae > Apostichopus > Apostichopus californicus. The sequence goes on from JAIPMN010005140.1 coordinate 17,878, forward strand.
GGACTCGTTAATCGGGTCCAAACAGTAAACAGTTTAGTTCACAGTTCCGAAACTGTCGGAATATTTGCAACTTGACATAATAACAGTTTAACTGTCTTGTTTTCGACATTTTTACATGTATACTTAAACAATTTATACAGAACAGTAAAATTTGCTATGTCGTTCCAAGACCTTCAAATTAAAAGAGCCAAAAAAAATCCAGGTCAAAGGTCAGAGGAGGTATTTTTCTCTAGATGTTTTTGGTGCATGTTAGCGGGTTGGGGTGTGGGGGTGGGGGGGGGAGCATGTCATGGCCCTCTTGTGTTGTTCTTTCTTGTTCATTATCTATACATCATTATTAATTATAGATGTCTTAGGATATTGTAATGCATACATTATTATCTTTCGCTTTTCTCTTTTCCCAGGCTGAATCACTCGCATTAATCCTAATCAATGGTATAATTGTATGCTATGCTGTAGATCGCATGTATGTTCTCTCTTGTATAATATCTAACCGCTATTATTTCACAACTACAGATTAATTTCCACTTGGACTGCCGCATTAATACTGTAAACAAACGTTGCCTACCTCCTTGGTGTTTTGTATGGTAACCAAGCATGCTATATAAATTAGAGCCAAACTAACTGGACGGAGAAGAACCTCTCTCTAGAGCTCTGCTCTCTAGTGCTCTGCGTCCCCGGTTCATAATCACAGATATGAAATTCGAGTCCAAACGTAATTCCACGTCGATGACTATCTCTGGAGGGAATCCAGAGACCTGAAAACTAATAACGACCAGACCCAATTACCAGTGTACAGACCCGTGGCAGTCGAGGTTCTGTGAAATCTTTGGCGTGTGGCTGAGATGGTGTACGTACAGACACGTTATCTGTGATAACCCCGGTAATTCCCTTTAAACTATTTCAATTAAAGACTAGGACAACGACGACACATCTGTAGGATGTTGAACTCTTCCGAGAAAAGGCTGAACGGATCCCTCGGTGCAACAAGGTCAGATGGCCACCTAATCACCGCCCCAGCAGAATAATGACGATAACAGTCATAGGACAATATCTGTTTTATGCGTATACTTTAAACTATAAAGCCTATATAAACTCAAGGATTCCTAGCTAATTGCCAGGGGAAAGGGGAAAATATGGAAACTTTGGATGAAAGAAAATCTTTCGTTTTCAAGTATTAATGTCAATTTACAGAATGTGTCATTAGAGAGGCTTGTGAAATGTTTTACATTTTTTTTCTATTAATCTTAATCTTCACTTCAAACTACAAATTCAAGCAATATCCTACCCTAAATATGAATTTGGGTGATTTAAGACATAGTTATGAAATGCAAGTTGTTCTCATCTTTACTGATTGGCAAAATTCATTTCAATACAGAAATACTGGACAGTTTCATGTTAAAAGAATAAACAATTAAAATGTTCTTTTACTTTGAAATATTAAGTTCAGGTAATTTTGTTCCCATAAGAATACATACAGAAGGCAAAAATGGGTAGAAATGTATGAAATAAATAAATGCCAATGATGAAAGAAGCTGAACATTAAAAACTTAAATATGAAAGTCACCACCTTTAATATTTATCAAATAATCCATTTTTCAGATAACAAAAAGGAATGAAAGAAAGAGAGAAAAAAAGAAACACTTTCCATCAGGGAATTAAGACTCCCAATTTCTGTACAGATAGATATATCCTATAT
>JAIPMN010005141.1:0-22095 GCA_020650975.1 Apostichopus californicus
AAAAGTACCTTCTTATACGCCACTGCACATACCGTATATTACGATTTCAGAGATTAAAGATATCAGCGAAACCTATATGTGTCCTGACAGATACATATACGTGAAGCGCCAAACAGTATAAAGTATGTATAGGCCTTGATCTTCTTTACATCGTGATAGGGCGGTAACAATGAAATTGGTCTATTGCCCGTTAGCCAGTCGTTTTTCATATAAGCAAAACTATATGTATTCGTTGTATACATTGAAAGAAACAATCCAAACTTTATGCTAGCTTTAAATTACTTAAGTATAATTAAAGGACAATTCAAATAAAAAGAAAACAGCATGATGAAATAACTCGATTAATGAATTATACTTACAAAAAGACAAATCAGATTTGACGAAAGCCCTCATACAAAGACGTATAAGGAATGTTGTCTATCCCTCGGTGAAGAGCATACATATAATGAAATCTGGTCGCTTGGATCTATTTTCGATCTTACGAATTTCCCATATTTCGCAAGAACCCATAACTACTTCAATGTATATGCAAGAATATTACAGGAATTTCCCTTGTATACCAGCAACACTATACGTTTGTGTGTTTAGTTGGCAAGAAACATACCTTTGTACTAACTCCACAGGCATACCCTGGATTGCACACGATATATCGACGTACATGAAATAAACGTTACAGTTTAACGCATATATTAAAGAGATGTTTATGATAACATGACGTGAACATATATGATGGTATTGAATGTACACATTAACCACCGATCAAGCAGCTTGTCGTACGAAATTGACAAAAGTGATTCAGACAACACGGAACTTATACGGTGATCATTAGTATTTCCTCTTATTATTTTACATGTTAAAATACTGCTAAAGTGTTGTATCTAATACATTGTAACCTAATTGTGAGGAAATATTTCGATGGTCAGAATCACGCCACCAAAGGAATATACGAATGGAGTAGTGTAAAGAAGATGGCGCGCTTCATAAATACGCACATTGATGATTACAGAGCTGAGCCATATCCTATGAGCCTGGTATAGTTAATCACTGTAAGAATCTGTTTTACCTCCATGATATATGCTAGCCATAGAGCAGAATATAAGAACGTTCTTATATTCTGCTCTATGGTGCTAGCTTACGAACTGCACACCATCCGTCATCATTCGTGTAACGAACTTGATACAAAACATCGTTATGATGCATATTTTGGTTCAAAAAGAAACGAAACAAAAGCAGTGGCGCCTTAAAATATGTGCTATCTTTGCACATCCCCTCCCCCTACCATCCCTCCTCCACTGTGACACACAAATCCAGATGAGTATCGTCCATACACGAAAGCAGTCTCAGTAACGTTTGCGGCAAGACACTATGAGCTTGGAAGTAGGCTACTGTCCTGTCTTTCATAAGACCAGGGAGCAAATGGAAGAGAAAATCAAGTATGTATATAGGGCGGTGTTGTTGACTTGAGTCAATAACTTGAACTCTTGTCAGACTCGAGTCACAATTTTCTTAACTGACTTGTGACTTGACTCAGTTGAGTTTGCAGATGACTCATGACTGTGACTTGCACTGAATACAAGCATATAACTTGTGATTTGACTTGACTTGCCTTGCAATATACTGAATTGTTACTTGATTTGAATATATTTGACTTGTTGACATGAACAGAGTAGACGCTCCCAATCTGTAAAAACAAAATGGAAATAATTGCTTTGTGCAATCGAAACCAATATTCAGTTGGCTTTATTCCCAATAGCACCAACATTGCTTCTATTTGAAATATTATATATTCCTTTGCAGGGGCGGACTGGGTCTTAAAACCGGCCCGGGCACTTTTCACCTAGACCGGCCCATTATTCATTGATATATTACTTACATACGTCGCCGTCCTGGGGGAGGGGTGTAAGGGGGGATTTTAGTTGAAGTTAAGGAATGCCTAGATGCAAAATGGTGCGATATTTCTCAATTTTATAGGTTAATAATAATCCATTAAAAAAGACCCAAAAATATATTTCCAGAAGCAACACTTGATTAAACTGAGAAAAGTTAAAAACGTAAAAAAAAAAAATGTTTTAGACTGGATTTAATTTAGTTTTCAAGCATTTCGTGACAACATGCTTGAAAAAATGGAAAAAAACCTAAATAAAATCCACAAAAACATACATGTTCAATAACACGAGCACATGTCATGTCTACGAGAGTAGGAGCCTACGCAGATCGCTGCTTCTGGCAGCCACACCATCAAAGATATTTTTAGTGTCAAGTTTGGCCAAGATCCTTTTTCCCACAGACATCAACATTAAGCCTCAAGATGTTCGTCGGCGACTAACATTCGTCTAATTTTGATAACCAAACACCCTACTGTATGTGGGTCATTTTTATTCATACATAATCTCTCAGGAATTAGCTATACTGATCATTGATATCCAAATAATCTAATAAGATTTTACCTTTTTTACTTCGTTTTCTGGAGGACGAGGTGCAGATTAATAAAATCTGTATTCTCTTTCAATGTTATGTATATGTCAGAATGCATTGGTCACCGTACCTGTATATCTTATCGTAAAAATATTAGCATGGGCGGGTTGCTAATAGCACGTCCTTTTGTTACGAACTAACAGGACTAACTAACACGGTGATTTCATGAGCTGATTCCCAGTTACAAATATATTTCTACACAGCCCGTCTGTATTCTTTTAACTACTGTGAAAATTGGCTTTACTTTTTACCCGGCTCCCCAGCCCACCGGCCCATCGGCCCGGCACCGGCCCACCGGGCATTGTCCACTGTTCCCTTGCTAGAGTACGTATTGGTGATTGGTTGACCATGGGTTGTTCTGTGCTATATTATTTAATTTTAATATAAATATGAATGACTAAATTTATGGTCTCTTTTGTTTGTGGCTATGACATATGCAGAGTTTTTAAACTGTTTGCTAATAACTTGTTTATTGAGTTATAAAGTTTTGCAGTATAACGAGTTGATTGGTGTGAATGGCAGCGCCATGATTTTAGGTCACTTCGAATTTTCAGGTGAAATTTTATCTCAAGCATACAATGTTGAAGTTTTACCTCCAAAGATCGAAATTTCCTCTCAAAATGTTGACGTCTTTGTCAAACATATCATGCTTTTTATTCAATATTTCGACAATTTATCCCCAAATTTGGATGTTTAATCCAAAACTTTTATCAGCTTATCTCGAAATGTTGATTAGTTTGTCTAAAAATTGCAACATTTTGACGTTTTTAGACAAAAAGGGACACTTTAAAGGGAAGTTTTAATACGTTTACGCAAAAACTTTGACGATCTGCCCGACAATTTTCCGGTTTATCTCGAAATTTGGATGTTTATCTTGAAATTTTGACGTTTTATTCAACATTTCAACACTCCTTCTTTAAAGTTTGAGGTGAAATTTTCTATAATATCAAACATGGAACTGGTAATGGAAATTTTGACGTGTTATCAAAATAAACATAGATAACTTGATTGTACAAGTGTTCATAGGTGCAGTGTTAGCCAGGCACGGACATCAACTTTTGACTTGACTTGTAAAGTGACTTGCCTTGAGAAAAGTTGATTTGTTAAATCACAAAAACTGACTTGATGACAAACAATGTCGGAACGGTTGGAAGTGTTGGTGTGGACAATCAAATCTGTAGATGTGAGATGGAGGTATACAGATGTGCTGCCAATTTCGAAAGAGCGACATCTACTCTGTTTTTGTTCGCGGTAGGAACACGACACTCACGATATAAACAACAGGGAAAATTCCCTTGTAAAGTTGTTTGTACTGTACGTCTGCTGGGGTTTCAACATTGTGTACGTGTGCTGCAAGTTATAACGAAGTAACTTACTATGTGTTCAGTGACTGACTACCGAAGAGGACCAAATAGTGAAATATGAAAGAATTGACGAATTGTTTGAAATTGAAGCAGAACTTGGCAGAGAGTTAACTAAACTTTTCTAATAGGTTACTGTTCAGATGAAAACCAGAATGTAAATTCTTTGTGTTAACCGCGAACGTGTTTCCTTTTCGTGATTGTTTTATTGTTCATCTGGATTGCTGGGCAGCGACCCGTAACTTCTGAGGACCAAATACTGGCTGTACATACTGCTCAGTGCTGTGTAAATTGCTGTGGACCCAAAATGAAAACAATCAGTTATGCAGTGGCATAATTAAGGCAATTTCGAAAAGTTATGACCTCCTTGGAGATATATTCAACAAACATGCTTTGAAAGGAGAACCTAGGCCCAATTTCTAACAATATGTCGGTGGTTTCCGGAGGTCTTGGGAATGGGATCAAGAGTAAGACCTTGGTGAGAAACTCTGAAAGTTACAAAGAAATGGCGACAGGTGCTGCAAAGTCAGAAAAATCCTCACCAGAAAACCAGGTAGCCCAGTTTATTAGAGTTTAACCCATCAATAAGAAGGCTGGAAGAAAACAAAGCCATGTTTAGGATAGCTTTTAGTATGTGTCGCCCTATGTCTAGCCTATGTTAAAATAAGATGGCTTAGTCCTACATAGTTAGGGACTAAGTTAGGTCTAACTTTCAGGCCTAGGCCTATGGCCTAGGCTAAGTTAATACTGCAGTAACATCATAAAGTTAGGCCTAACTTCTAAATGCAATCCTAAATGTAGTTACTTAATTTACGTAGGCCTAAGCCTAACATCAGTCGAATTTAAAATTCTCGACTTGCAGACAATTAGGCCTAGGCTAGGCCTAGAAATATCATTGTTAGGTGTTACTTATTATAGCCTAAAATGCAGTGTTTCCAAGATTTAAAATGCAACAAGAGTTAAGCCAGTGTGATCGTATCTCCTTTGGCCTAGGCAATAGTCAGGCTTAGCCTAGATAGTATAAAGATATAGCCCACTGTAGGCTATGCCTGTTGTAATTTGGTGATGCAAGCCTAATTAAAAGCACAAAGGTTCTTTGAAAATGTTAACTAAGTAAGGCCTACAAGGTTTTGAATTAATATACACTTATCAAGGAGAAATTTCTCTACATTAGTGCATGTGTTAAAGGTGGATGAGCAATATAATAAGTAATTCATGAAAGTGTTCCATATATACAAAGTTCACTTTCCTTGTCTAACTGTACATATCCATTTTAGCTGTGTGTCATTAGTATAACTAGTATAAGCCTCAAAGGGTACTAGGCTAGATTAAAATTTGCAAGCAAAAGCTGAGACATTTAAATACATCAACTAAGTTATAGTTTCTATAAGTGCAAGCACATCTGTAGCACACAGTACTTCAGTGGCTTTATGGAACATTTGTGAAAACACTGTAAAGACCTGAATATGCTTAATCTAATACATGCATGATTGTTACTTGCAAGTTTGTAACTATATATATACGGTACCTACCAGTTGGACAAAATTAACATATTTTCAATCAGAACTAATGTTTCCTTCATAAAATTCATAATCATGGACGTTAAATATGAATGTAAGAGACTGACTTCGGTCAGCTTGCGGCTTTGATAAGCCAATGAGGCTTCTTCGCGAGTTCCTGCTTGCAGGAGGATCTAAAATACATACATACAAAATGGGCATTTATTTTCAAAAGTGGATGAATGTAGAATATATCTTTAGGGACATTGGTGAAAATTAAGACCATGATTTTTACCAAGTAAATCAACCAGGATCTTATACAGGCTACACCTGGTAAATGCCCTGTCACAACACTATGACCCCCAGATGCAAGTGACATCAACAGAACCTACAGTATTTACAAATGTTGCAGATTTGACATTTTTATTATTTTTTGCATTGGATTGAAGTTGTCTTTCCTGTTGCTGATCAATTTATTGTAACCTACAGTATGGACACACACACCAAAAAAAAAATCAGCAATTTGTGTTTAAAGTATCCCATGTGTTTGTGTGGTGAGAAACTACAACACTTTTGGTACATGTACAGTAAGATTATACTGACTTGTGAGTATGTTTTATGTCAACCTAGCTACTGTTGCGCTATATCTAACTGTATTACTGTAGGGTGTATCCAAAACATGCTACATCCTACTGTAGTCTCTTGGTAGGATTCAAAACCAGCAATTGTCATCTACAAAACTTAATACAAATACTGTACTGAGTCTTGTTGAAGAGGTGTTTGGAATTATACTTGTTATTACTAGACCAGCTTGATGAAAGAGTTGAAAAACATGAGTAATGAATTAATATCTCATGCATATACTTACTATTTTCATTGTGTCTAGATTAATACATTCATGTATAGCAGTAAGTACAGTACATTAGGTGACTCTAACAATGGTACTGTACAGTCATCTTAACACAGTAAGTTATTGCCATAAATTAGGTGTGCAATTAAAGGATCCTTCAAGTCTGATGACAGCATACATCGCAAATATTGAAGGAAACTTACTGTGTTATTGGTATACTGGTACTGTAGTAGTAATTCAAAACTCATACTGTACAAACAGAAATTTGCTTTGGAATTGCTTATTATCACTTCTCCACAGTACTGTACGAGCTAAGGAAACGCTTGATGTCTAGTGTGACATTTATTTCAAAACACACATTTCAAATACCTAAAATGTGCTTTTCATTCAAGTCTACATATATTGAGATTTATTTGTACTGTACACTTTAACTTGTTTAGTAATACTGTAGCCCACTATACTGTACACCTTTACAATAGCCCAGCACAAAGTTGTCTTGATTCATACAATTTGTTGCACAATGAATGAAACTTTCAATAGTTAGTAAATATATACAGTGCCTTCTGTAGTACACTACTTGGCAGTGCCATGTACCCTTAAGGCAGACTATATATGCCTCTCTCAGAATTGATTTAGTTTTCCTTTGGACGATTTGCCGATCCGTTCAAACATATTTGAAAGCTGAAATTGTGAAATCTGAAAAATTAATCTTGACCTACAGAAAACATTTCAGATCTTGAATTCAGCTCTTGTGTGTCTTTAATTTTGCCTGAAGCAAATCCTTGTTCTGAAGTTTCTGTACCAGTTGGAATTACAGAATAAGTCAATGAATTCATTTTTTTTTCGTTTATTCAGTGAAGGTACTAAAAGGGACGAAAAGGAAGAAATTAAGGGACAGTACATTAATGTTTGAGTGAACTACATTATTTACTACTGTACCTAAAACTGATGAGCTTAATTGATGTAAATTAAAACAGAAACAGAATTTAAACAGAATTGATAAACATTGAAACAGAATTGCTGCTTTGTCTTCATCTACTGTACCTCTAGGCTCTATTCTTAGTTGTCTTGTAACGTTAATATATACACACAGGGTCGATGTTGAAAACAAGGCTATGCAAATTATAATTAAGAGATGTTCTTTCATGATGAAAAATGTGACCTTTTCATTGCTTTCTCAAATTTACACACTCAAGTATGGCACACTCTGTCAAACCCCTCTCTCCCTGCCCTCCTTTCTCAAAAAAAAAAAAATAATTACCATAAATGTCATGGAAATTGATAAATCCCTATCTTACTAATTAATTTGTTTGTACTATAAATGTAACAACATTAATCACTGAGCTCTGAAATTATCCATCACTGCTACATATATAGTAACTGTTCCCATCTGATCGTGTCCTCGAACTATAAAGCCACCAAGTTTGATCTTTCTATTAAGTCTGGTTACTATATAGCAATAAATTTAAAAAAATGACTGTACAATCGCTATGTATAATTAATGTTCTAGTGATACCTCTAGAGGGACAGAAGTTTCTCACGACGACGACAATGTAAATAGTCAGTCAAATTGAGTCAATGAAATGTCTCCAGCAAACTAGAACGGTTTCGTTCATCTTGGCTGGCTCCATAATCATGCTCTATGAGTCATTTGAAGAAGCGTTAAAGGAGAACGTCACAGGGAGGGAGTTGTAAGAGTGAGGTGCCGACAAAAAATTTGAAATTGCTGAGCTTCTAAACAAATTAAAACTTCATTCACTATACTTTTGAGAAGGACTGGAAAATTGTAGTAGATACCATGAATAAGTAATGAAATTTCCCTAGACTTAACATACAAATTGTTTCAATACAGGGAGGCTGCGTGAGACCGAGTCTTGAATATTTAATTAATTTTTAAGTTCCTTCGTGATGTCAAAATTTACAGCTATGAGTTGTACACTCACAGGTTCACATGTTGAAGGAAAAAGTTGTAAGTTACTTTGAAGAAAGAAAAATGTATTAATCGATGGAATGTTAACGGAAAGTCGATTATGAAGTTACACAATTTTATACAATCCTCAATAAAATCATACACACTCCTTTAAATCGGCAAAGACCAAGAATAAGTTTTGCCTAAGTTGCCAGGGATGCTCTAAACTGCACAGATCATGAAAGTTTGATGAAGCGGTAATAGGACCCCGTGGCAATTCTGACAGAAATCGCTTGCAAAACTGATCTGTATTTTTTTCATCTGTCGAAGGAAGTGTCGGTCCTCTTTGCTTGGGGGTCGAACTGATGCCATAATTGACTGATATTAGACTGGTAGAGGTTGGGATGATCAAGAAGGTGATCGGAATCTCGCTGTAATGTTTGAAGTGATGTGGCATGACCGAATCTAACACCATTGGAAGTTTTTCTTGTTCTTGCAAAGAATGATCAGTACTGCAATTTTGGTGGAAATACACGTAATTGGTACTGTAGCTATTTTTGTTGCTGTTGTTATTGATAGGTTTAATACCTTTGGCAGTATTGAGAGAAGATTGCTGGTAGGAATTATAGGTCTTTCTACAAGGTTAATAAAATTATTAATCATAATTAATTATTAACCATAATAAATTAAATACCACTCTCTTCTTGTAGGATAAAGATCTCTGAAACCTGTTGGTAAAGTTGGATAAATTCTTCAGTCCAGCTCTGCTATTAATGATCTCCATTTACAAAATACAAGTTCTAGACACAATGATACATCAATCATGTGGGCCTTATTATTACTGTACACCCTTACTCCAAAATATTGATTTTCATTACATACAGTAGTAAACAACTTGCCAAAAATGGTCTGGACTCAAATAAGGACTACTTCTGATTAAACTTGCGTGCAAATTGCCAGCCATTGTTACTTTGAAGAGTTTAACCTTGTAAGTTTTGGCATTCAATTAACTTACTCTATGTTGCTCAATAGATGAACTATAGATGAACTATGTACATACAGTACAATCTAAACAGACTTATGAAAACAAACACACAGGCACAGCTAGAATTATTGTAAGGGCTGGCCGTGACTTAAAGGTATACTGTATTGGCCCCAAATATGCTAGATATTTAAATATGGTCACCTTTGGTCAAAATTCTTAAACTGTTTTTAATATTACAACATTCGAGGAAATTTTCCTCACTGGGGCATTCAGTCATCTTGTGTGTTACTTAAAAATGTCTGAGAACAATTTGGAGAGTAAAGACACTTTTCAAAAACTTCTAGCAATTATAGGGTGCTATAATTTGGGGCCTATACTGACTACATTTAAAGCTAGAATATTTCTAAATTTAACACAATTACTTCAGGTCACCAGATGTATGTACTGTATGTCCTCAAGTTTATCAGCAATCAAAAGGACTTAAATCATTTAAAATTTTTAATAATTACTTGTTGATTTAAATGACCTGTACATATTTCACTTTTATTTTCAAAGAGGTCCTGTTACGTTACATGTACGTAAAGTTTGAAACATTTGAAACCCGCTAGGATATTGATTTTATCTAGAATCTTACAGTACATAGAAACTATAGTACGGTTTGAATACTTTGTTGATAGAAGCCTTAAGGAAGTATTTAAACACATTGATGTGTACATTGCCTGTCTGTATCACTTCCTGGATTGGCTACTAAGTATAACAATAGTACAAGCAGCCTGGCGGTGAAATAGTCTAAGAAGTCATGATCAGGAACTGCAGGCATATACATGTACTGTGTTTCATTGGAATCTTTCAATGAAAACGTTTTGTCAATACTGCCTCATTGACAGTACGGTCTAAGCGATGACTTAAGCTCACAGATCAATGACTAAATCTGACACGCTTCTTCTGCCTCCTTTCAAAATATGAAAAAAATATCCATTGAAAATGTATCAATACTGCTGAAAAGTTCAGAAATATTTAAGAACAAAATGAACCCATACATGCTTGTCTCCGTTTCTGTACCTGTACCCACCCCGCCCCCACCCATGATTGGACACAACCACACCCCAAGGTATTATGCTGAAATGAGAGTTTTCATACCCTGTTTGGTTCTGGTCATAAAATGTATCAAAGGAGCTCTATGCATGAACTGATGTTAGAAGCTGTCTGTCCGACAGTACTGTAGGCTTTTATAGTTGCATAGATTTGGATGACAAGAAGATTACATTCAAATCTGCAAGCAGCTATTTTTGTTCACATGTTGTTGTAAAATTTACAAAAAGGTTTCAATCGACGGAAAAATTATTTCTAAGAAACATGAATCAATACGAAAGGTTGTATCTGCCAGCAGCTGGCAAAAATAAGTTTTAATTAAGAGCATATTTTAGTACTATAGCTCTGTTATCTCCATTCTGATTTCTGATTCAGGAACATTTGGCTGTTTCTGTTTTAAATTACAGTTGTAGTATATTCTATAGTTCATTCAACTGTGTAGACATTGATATTTCAAGTAAACTTATCAAAAAGCGTTGAAAAAAGAAGAAAAATTCAGAATATTACAATAACAAGAAAATGGACGTTATGAAACATAATAGAAATACATGTGTACACACCCAGCTTAAAAGTTAGCAAACATTCATTTTGTCCTTCAAGGTACCGAAAATAGATTACAATTGACAAATTTGACATGTCACGCAACAAAATTGATTTGTGTGTGTATTCATGCTTGCAGTTTTCACCATATGCTAACTGATCTTATGCATATTACAGTATTACTACATTAATAGTGTGCTGGTTTGGTGTAAGTACCTTTTTAATATAAAAGTGAGATTGTGGGTCTGGGATGTATTGAATACAGACTGTAAATGGTTACTTTTAAAAAGACAACAATTTTTTAACATTTTGTCCTGTTTCAGGATCATGATTAACATAAACTCTTGTGTTTAAAATCTTAAAAATTCCTTTAACTTACATTAATTACATTATTTTTGTTCTCTTTGCATTTAAGATTCAAACAAGCATCTTTTCTATCTTTTTGCAACACAAAACAATTTATTCAGAGAAAATTTCATCCATTACAATACCCATAATCTTAAACAAGAGAAAAAAAAATCCTAACCCTAAGACAATAATCCACAACTGTTATGCAAGACAATATCATGTTTGAATTTATTTCATGTCATTTTGCTTTGCTAAATTGCTGAATTCCAAACAATGAGTGTTAGACCTGACATTAGACTTTCAATATATATAATGGCCACCAACAGTACAAAGTTAGATCTCAAGGAGATTGAAGTATTGGGTTTATTTAAATTTGTGCACCTTGATGATTTAAAGTACAGTATCCCAATGACTTCTCAATGAATGTAGATGTATGGAAGTCACTCATTATACACATGTGATGTACTGTTTACAATTGCATCATACTGCTTTACGTGTGATGTACTGTTTACAATTGCATCATACTGCTTTACGTGTGATGTACTGTTTACAATTGCATCATACTGCTTTACATGTTTAGGATCGATGAATAGGCTGCCACGATGGAGCGTTGATGCTGAACCGAGCAGGATGTCTGCTAAATGACTTAAAACCTTAACCTGTTCTTATTTCAAGGCTTTCTTCAAGAATATGCATACATGAGCTTAACTTTGTGTGTTCATTAGACAACCACTGAGTAAAAAATATGTTTTTTACAACTTTGGACACTTCTTACAATAGTGCAATCTACTGTGAATTGTGCAAGGCTATATCATTAGCCTTATTTTTACAGAAGTCATCGTAAATAGCTACTGGTCATTTTAATGTCACATTTTAGACTGTTTACAATTACTACTCTCCTTAGTCCTTTTTTTTAACTCTCCTCCCTTACTCTCCTCTCTTACTCTCCTCTCCTCTCCTCCTCTCTACACTCCTCTCTTACCGTACCTGTCTCCAAGTCTGTATCTCCACCTTCCTACAGTATCTAAACTAAACTACATGATGGGAATGTTTTCCCTTGAAATATTTGATACTTGCCCAACACCCAGAACTTAGTATTGCTTGCATCCTGACCTTACTGTGTAGTACTACAGTACAGTACAGTACAGTACAGTAGTATATTGTAAACTTTATTAGGCTGGATTATGATTAATCTTATGACTCAGGGAGCTAATTACAATATTCTAATAGTTGCTCCATTTAATGACAGAGATTTGCCCTTGAGTAAAATTGTGTTTTTCTATAGAGTACATCTGTACAAGAGTTTTGTACCTTGCTTGTGTGGCAATATTAAAAAAACAGGAGATATTCATTGAAATCAAACATTTATACATGTTTGATTTGTCTGCCTGATTAACCTTATATGTATAGTACTGTATCTAAGTTGAATATATGCCAACCTTGTGTGTTGCTATATATTGTAATGACAGGTTCATAGTTATGATGCAGACTCCTATCCTCTGATTATGTAGTTGTTTTGTTTTATAATTAGGGAGGTTATTACATAAATTGCTGTACTCTAGAATGGCAATATGGTAAAGAGACTTAAATAGTACTTAAGAGTATGTCAGCATGAGTACAACTTACTGTAAGAGTACAACTACAAACAGGGCAAAGTACAGTTACAAAATTCCCTGAGTACCAGTACAAGTACAAACCCACTTTAATGAGTACAGGTACCAACATTTATACCTACAATATATGCCAGGGAATAATTTATTGTTCCTATTTTGTGTAGCATTTTGGAAGGCTAGGAATTGTTTCTCTCATTGACTGCTATAGTTCCTGCATACTGTAGAAATCGGCTACGCATACTGTGTATCTTTACACAGTTTGTATAGCATCTTGACCATTTTTATAGCATTTTGCGATGCTGTACCGGTTAAGTTATTTCCTGGTATTGACACACAGTACATTATCTAAAGTGTCATCTAGTTAATGTACATGTAATATATGTACTGCATCATCAGTTACATTGTGTGAGACACACTGTACATAATAAACCTATTCTGTACATAGACAATGTGCTGTACCGTAGCTCAGTGTATGTGTAGTACTATTATTGCCTACAGTAGATACCGTTTATAATTATACATATTTATGGGAGTCTGTGTGCTGTTCTGGTCATCACTGTGCAGTACGTCATTGAACTCCATAGAAAGATACATTATCTTTATTATATCAGGTTCATGTACCTAAACTGAAGAAGGAGCTCCCCAAGTTCAACACAGTTCAACATTGAATCAAACGCCTGGTGTATATAGAAGCAAGTTTGATGGAGTTGAAAGACATTGATGTCATTGGGATTAACCTCAATTATAACAAAGGTTGAACACACTCTTTCGAATCAACTTTGGATTATAAATTGCGCTCTTGGAATGACAGGTGACCCCGACAGAAACGTGACCTCTTCGTTAATGAAAAGTATGGAATTTATTATGCAGTATATTACCATTGTGCAACAAGGGCAATTTCTTTTAACGACTAGAACTCTCTGTACTGTAAGTGCGCAGTAAATGATAATTTACTTTGTCACTCCTCACTATGCTGTCTCCTCACAATGGCTGCACTTTCTCTTCCTTAATTGCCTCAGGCAACTTCTCAAATCATTCAGTTAACTGCCCCCCCCCGCCCATCTCCCCCCAATCTCTTTCTCACTATCATATAAAGTTTTTTGAGCTCTTCAGTAGTGTAGAAAAATTCCGTATCAGCTCTGACATAACTTTCAAACCGCGAAATCTCACAACTGATAAAGGAAAACCTTCAATTTCTTAGTGATTTCAAAGGCAACTAGAGCCACTGGGAGCCCCTGAGATAAACTCACTGGACCCCTTTGAAACTCTTCATTTTTCCTTTAAAAGTTTATTGTGAAAGAGAGAAAAAAACGGTTTTCAAACTGTTTATCTAAGTGTAGAAAGCCTGTATAGATAAAAAATATCAGAGTTAGAGGGACTGACATGTTGATCATTGGCTTCTTCACAAGCTAACTCCTGCTAGGATGGAAATGTCAGGCCCTCTTACGTTTACTAAGTAAATTATGGAACTAAGAACACACTTCTTTATCTCATTGTTTTCCATGCAGGCCTCCTAATGGTCCTGGGCCCCAGAGCTGTAGCCCCATTTGAACCCTCCTCTAGCTAGGTCCAAGTGGTTATACAGTTGTTGCTGCTGTACATGTCACCCAGACCTGACAGTTAGATACAGTTAATCCTATGCAAGTCCTACCTGTGAACATAATCAGATGGAAATCAAACTGCTGCTGTAAATTTTACCATATCTTAGAAACATATCTCAAATTATTCAGACTATATACATTTAGACCAATTACTGTTCTCTGTTGCAAAATTACAAATTATAATGTATTAGGTTTTCTGCTTTGATGTCTGTGTTAATATTAACAGAAATCCTCAAGATTGTTGTTCTTAAATATTTTTAAATATTTGTTTGCTACTTTTGCTTCACTTTTCTGAATTTATTATTTATCAATGATTTGGTTTCTGTGTTCATCGATTTGATATTTTCCTTTGCCTTGGATGCTTCGAAGGACAGTCCAAAAATATTCCAGTAAACAAGAAGGAATCAATAAAAGTCCAGGTAAAGCGGCTCTCTCTGCTGGCTTTGATTCTCTGCCTGTAAGCTTTTCCCTCGACTAATTGGAACATGATAACCGCCCCGGCCGGCCAGGTGTTAAATTAAACAGCTTTGCACTGCCGCAGCAGATGTCTCTGTAACACCGAGAGCTCAAAGTTACAGAAATTGCATGAAAATAGTATGGAGAGGCTAGTCGTAGGTATCGGAGGAATGCCGGTGAAGGAGAGATGCCGGGTAAAAATATATCAAGACATTCCAAGGTACATCTGTCAAGCTTGAGTGGCTTCATCCTGTAGAGAGAGATAAAGAGGAAGAGGACAGGCAGAGCAAACTGCGAACCTTCGTAGATGCCCCTAGTGACATAAATATTGACATTTAATAACACTGACATTACGATATGTTACCACGTAATTCATTTTACGTAGTGTGCCTGTACTACATGTATGTGCATCACACACGCTTACTAAACTGCGTGGAAGTTGTGAAATGCATTGCATTCTAGTGAAGCAAATGCAAGAGATATATATGTAGAATGCAACTTTTTGTGGGGCACAGGGAGGGGGGGGGAAGGGGAGGGGGTTTTGTGTAAATGTTGGCTCTTATTTGACATCTAGGGTGATAAATTATTCTATAAGGATTTTAAATAAACTTGTGTATTTTGCTGAAATTGATTTAAGTAAACTTGGAATAAGTGTGAAAATTTCGGGTTAGTTGTCTACAGTAGTCTAGCACATATTTATAGGAAGGGCTGTGTGTACAGTAATCAAAAGATCCTGTTTTTATTCCATATTATTTTGAGGAAAGAAATATTAAGATGCTGGTTATGATGATGATGATTTCAGTCTTTAATTTAGAGTAGTTGAAATGAGAACAATCATCCCTATGTAGCAAATCCACTGATTATTTGTGATAATTCATACCACAAACTGCAAAATTATTGTGATGACCTTAGGACCTTTAATATTAAGGTGATTGTGGTTTGCGTATGGTTGTTTATGTCTGATAATTTAAGGAAATTGTAACACTATAAAGGCATTGTAAGATCAATGTAGATTAAAGGATTAGGGTTAAGAAAGATCATCAGGATAGGAAAGATTAATGTCAAGTTGCAGTAGATTTCATATCAGGAGTAATTAAAAGATTATATCAAGGTATATTGATGTTGTCAATAAAAGTAAAATATCACTTAAAATCAGAAATTAGTCATAATTATTGAATACTGTACTATTGGAGAGTTTCTTAATCACAGTTATCTCAGATATCATATAGACCAAAGATTATGCTCAGATTGGCCTCACTTGTAAAGATTTGAAAGGAAGTGGTCTTTGTCTTGCATTAAAACTCAGACTGTGCTGTTACAAACAATTGTGCTGCTCATCACTGCAATGTCACGATTGAATTATTAATAATTAATTATTTTTAAGTCACTACTATACAGTACGTAGAAGTGTACTTTCATAAATGGCAGCATCGGCTACATACATGTATACATAGCACGGTTCCTCAGTATTCACGCATAAGTCACAGAATAAACCGTGCAGTGTCATTCTATGCATGACCAAAAACAGGTTCAGTATAATGCTAGTTATGTCAAAGCCGTGCACTGAACTACAAACTTTGATGCTTGCAGTTTATTGCGGTACGATTGAACAACGAATTATTAAAAACAGAAAAATATGCATAAGACGGAACATATAATTTGGGGATTTATATTTGCCACCAGGAAAGACACCCTTCCCTTTAATATCCAGAATTGAAAGAAACTGATGAAAGTTATGGCAATGGAGAATAGTGTAGTATGTTTTCACCAATAGATCGAGCTACCCCTCCCTTCTGACACACTGAGTGTAGGCATGTAGGATTGCGTACCTCAGTGCTAACTTGATACCGTGTGTAAAAGAGAACTGCTGTTGTGACAGTGCTTCTAAAGTTGCTGGTTGGTATCTCTGCATATTCGTACTCTCGAGTTATCACCTGGTTTAGTAAAGTGTTTTACGGCTATGCGACATAAATTTGCTGGAAAGTGGCAATCTGTGCGCATACAGTGATAATCTGTGCACACACCTTTTAGTATGGAAACACCAGAAAAAGAGCTTGAAAAGACCTTTGTTTGTGGTAAAAACAATTAGCATCGGGGTTGTTGTCTTATTTCATTATCTATTTTTGTCAAATTAGTCTAGTTGTTTACTACAATACTGTACATGCAGAAGTCAAGTCAGCTTTGTTAATTTGCTCCATTGCAAGGGTTGTTATTTTGTCTCATCGCCCTCCAAACAATAAAATGTCCTGCTTGTAGAAAGCTCTAACCTATCAGACTTAAAAGAAATAATGCTATAAATAGTAAGTCATCATAAAAAGAAAGAAGAAAAAACCCTGTTTGGATACTTTGTATGCTTTTGTCTTTGTTAACTATTTTGAATGTTATGCCATATATTGTTTGATGCCCATTGCTAGTTTCTTGCCCTTTAATTTTGTATACTCATATACTATATGTTTTGACTGTTACATCATACTAAATGACTGATGCCCACAGATCTGATCTAGTGCCCTTTCATCTCAATTAAAGTCTCAATATGTGTTTGTTGATGAATTTCGGAAACAAACTTCTGAAGCAAACTTCTGAAGCAGATTCAATGTTTCTTAATCTAAATGCACTCTGACCAGGTGGGTTTAATGGAGAAAAGCTGTTGCAATCGAAAGAAAGAAATTAATTTGCTGTTGCCCTTTTGGCGCAAATGATTTACCGTAAAATCACTGCGACTGCCCATATCAGCATTTTCATTACACACATGTAACCTTTATATAGTCTTATCGTCCACTTTTTACCCAATTTCACAGACGAAACATCTGAAAACACCTGTTTATTCCTTGCAATGGAAGGAAATGACACAATATCGCAAGCTACATTGGTAAGACCAAAAGAAAGATACTATTCAAGAGAATTGACCTAGCATACAGGGTCGTAAACATTACAGATAGATTTGATTGGCGTATGATCTGTTGGGCGGAGCTTGCAAATTTTGATTGAATTTTGCAGAATCTACGAACTCGTTAAAAAGTCTGGCGAATGTTATTCAGCTCCAAATGTTTAACGACAGAGAAAATTGCATAGAACATTGTTATTTTCACTGAGCTTTTAGGGCAGTAAGCTGGAAAGTTAAAATTTGGCAAACACATTGAGACTTTAAGTTAAACTGATGCCCATAGATATGATCTATTGCCCTTTCAGTTCAATTCAGTTTCTACATCAGCCATGTGATTAATTATTCTGAGTGTTTGGTGCCCAATGCCTGTATGTAACCTCATAATATATCTTGCTTAATACCTTAAATATGAAAACACTAAAATGACTTCAATCTCCAAGCTTCCACGAACATGTTATTTCGCTAAATTGTGACATGTACATTCCTACATTGGCTAACTTTGTTCAACAGAATGCAGCAGTGACCTTTTGCTGAACATGGTACCCCAGAGGCCCAGGAGATTGCGAGTTATATACCCATCCTGTGCCATGGTAATGGTCTTCCTGTTTGTTAATATACTGTACAAGATCGATGGATTGAGCTCTTGAGCTTTCTTGTATACTGGAGGTCTATAGCTCTAATAACAGTAGTATCGCCAATGGTTGTTTGCATTGAAACAACAATGGAAGGCAACTTATCACAAGTTCTTATCTAATTATTGTCTTTGGCTGTTTGTTTCCATGTAATATATTGAGTCTTTGGAAGCTTGACAGTACAGTAAGTCATGTTTATCGAAGCATGTGAGGGAGCATTTGTGTTTTACATTTCCTGTTTGATACCAAACAACAGCAGCTCATTATAAATTTATACAGTACAGTAACTATATATACGTAAAAGAATAATGAAAAGCTGACTGGGAAAGTTGGTTACAATACAGGTCACTGGTTCAAATCCAGTCCTAGCCATAAATTTATTTGCTCTTTTCCACAGTACAGTAAACTGAACTGTTACCTGTGTTCCATGTATGATCAGGTTTAGTTTCCGTTACTTCCGCCAAAAGATGAACTTGTACAATATGTCTGAAGATATGTTGCACAAGTTCATCTGCATGTGTGTACAAGTTTGGTTTGATAATGGCCATATTTTTATATCCCAGTTTTAATTACTACTAGATGAAGTATATCCTACAGTAGTATGAAATAATTCTTCTTGTCCCAACTTTGATGCACTTAAACTTATCCTTTATGGTCTGCACTGTGGAGATTTGGATTTGGTAGGGACATTTAGTTGTAACATTTGGAAGTCCAAGCTCTGCTGATTTCATTGTTTCTCTCGAAAATCGATCCATCGAGTTTGAAACGGGATCTGCTAATTAATGACGATAAGGCAACAGGATGACATTAATGTTCAACATTTTTCATGTACCCCTCTGTCCAGAGAGGTTTGATTTGTAAATACTATTCTACGGAAAGTAATAAGTGCTTGGTACTACTGTCTACGTACATGTACAGTAGTAGTTACATTTGCAGTTAAATACAAACCTATTACAAGAATTGATTAAATTTCCTGCTAACGTGATCTGGACTCAGTAAGGTTGGACAGAAGTCACTCAAAATTTTGGAAATTGCTTTGGATTTGTAGGAAGGAATTAATGATTTACTTTGCTACTCTCTTACCTGTCTCCCACTCCATAATTGCACTTGGGGGTTTAGTCCCAGTAGGCAGGATGACCTTGTAATTAAAATTCAAATGTCAAGAAGACCCTGACAGGCATCCTATTTAATTTAGGGGCCTCTTTCTCTGTGGTTAAATTTGGAGATTTCTTCCCCTTCCCTTCCTTTTATCCCTCCCCCTGAGTTTAGGAACTGTGTTGTTACTCATGATAGAAGGAGTAGTTCAAGAAACCCATGTGGAAAGAGCCTAGGAGGCTTGAAGTTACAAGTTGGAGATTTCACTGTGATATCTTGATTTGGATGCTTATCACTCTAAATCTACACCAGCTTCTTGTATCACCAAATAGTATTTCAATATAGCAAGAAATACTGATATTCTGAATTCATGAAAAATTTGTAATTTAATAAAGGAGTTCAGGTGATCAAGTGAGTGTTAAAAGGTATTTAAAACCAGTTAACTTGAGGCTTACTGGGGATTGGAGGCACAGTGGTACATTTCCAATCGTTAGGTTAGTTAGATGAAGAAAGTGTATGAGTAGACTGGAGACAGGTAAGTACTTAAATACTGATAAATTCCTAAACCAGTAAGTCTTTATTTTCATTTGTCACTAGCTTCCATGTTCACATCACATATTTCAAGAACATATAAGACATACTGTATAAATACTTCAATCTCATTGGTGTGTGAACAGAGAGTTAATAAACAATTGAGTTTACAATGGTTTGGTTTAAAAAGACTGCAATGTATATTGTTGCTTTGTCAGGCAGCTGACATATGTGCTAAACACATTTGGTGAAAGTTGCATCTCTTAAAGCACTTGGGGGTCATTCCATGTCAAATCACCCAAGAAAAGTGAAGATGAATACACCACCATCTCAGAGTTCTTCATTATACCCATTGCATTAGCTGTAAAATGACACCTTTACCATCTACATTGGACCTTTACTTTTCGAGTTATGGGTCTTTAAACTTTGTGGGCCCGGCCCATTTTCACCATTTTCCACAACATTTGGCCATTTTTTATGGACAATAATTGCATATATACCAAGTTTGGAGAATTCTGAGATGGTGGTGTATTTTCCATTGGGTGATCTGACATGGAATGACCCTTGGTAGAGATTCAAATTAGCCAAACAGGAAGTAACCCTGTCCCAAATTTACCTTTCTCCTTAAACAGCTCAGGTAAAGTCTACCAGGAAATGCCACTATGACATCATAGATGATGTCATACCTTAGAAATCACTCTCTTGGTACAGTGTTGTGTAGCCTACAGTATTAGTTTTACCTGGAAACAGGTGTTTGTAACTTTTATAGAGTTTTATAGCTGTCAAGGTGTTAGTTGTACTCCTGGGACTAGTAGTGTGAAAAGATTGTGGTGCAATGTTTGCATTGATAGTAAATAGTAAACTAAATACAATAATCTTGTATGTGAGGGAAGTGTGAAGTTAAGAGGATTTCCAGTCTATTGACAGATTGTAAAGGTGAAAATGAACTATCACCAAGTAACAATGTTCGAAAATAGTTCCTTTACTTTGTCAAATATTTCTTATTTACTTCATTCCTCGCTTACCTGTCTCCCCACAACCTTAGCACCGCCCACCGTGCCTAGAAGGAACTGGTAACCTTTTAAGACTGCTCCCTCTATGATTGGCCACTGTCTTGCTACTAATCGCAGTATCAGAGTTTGTGCGATTCTTAAGTTAGGCTATTTCATCAATAGTATGAGGAGTTACAAGAGAATTGTGAAAAATTTTATCGTTCGTTTGGTATAATTTGGGTAATGGACAAATTTCATTTACAAGCATAGTTTTTTTTTAAAGTTCCACGATTGCATAGTTCTCAGTCAATATAATGCTTCAACAACTGACACATCAATCCATCCCTGACAGTTTAATGACTAATGTGGAAGAAATAAGCTTCTCCATTTTGTTTACCTGTCCTCCATAAATAAAGTCTGAATACAATTGTGAGGAATTAGAATCTGTTTAAATCTGCACAATCATCATCATTATCATTGACACATCAGAGTGACATCAGGTAAACAAATCACAAAAGAAATAAAACACCTTTTACTTTTAACACTTCACCAGAAAAAAATCCATTATTTGAACAAAGTTGTTTTGTCTACTTACTGAGACCAATCTGATCAATACTGCAGTGTTTGTATGGACCTGCTAATGGTAGCCAGATTGACAACTTTATAGAGCCATTATTTAAGGTACAGTTCTCATTGTGGAATGTGCATGGCTTTAGCTCTTGCATACAGAAGGAGAAGAAGGTACAAAAAAGGCCATTTGATGCAATAAGTCCATTAAAGCTGTGTTGAGATCTCAAATAAAGATATGGACAGAATGTAAAATGAGATCTACACAGAGTGCAGTTGTTAAATGGTATGCAACACTGTCATTCATGTCAAAGGTTAGTTCGTCCTACTGTGAAACTAACATTAAGTTAGGATACAGTGGCGGATGAAATACATTCCCTAAATCAACTTGTAAAGTTTCTAATAAAGTAGATTGCTTTCAGTTTCAGGATGGTCTAATTCCTCCCTTCCCTGCGACCTCCCTCTCTTCCATGTGACCCCCCTCTCTTCCCTGTGACCTCCCTCCCTTCCCATTTGACCTCCCTCCCTTCCATGTGACCTCCCTCCCTTCCCTGTGACCCCCTTCCTTCCCTGTGACCCCCTCCCTTCCATGTGACCCCCTCCCTTCCCATTGGACCCCCTCCCTTCCTGTTTGACACCTCTCCCTTCCCTGTGACCGCCCTCCC
>JAIPMN010005141.1:30693-41763 GCA_020650975.1 Apostichopus californicus
TTGTTAATTCTGTTAATATCTCAAGCAGATTTACAACCCTTGCATTCTGTGGGATTATCCCCCCCCCCCCCCACATTTGTTCCCTAGTTAGCAGCAGGTTTAGCAAACATCAAGTATTGATCACAGATGGACTGCAGTTGATCAAACTAAGATAAATCTCTATGCTCCTTCAACACAAAAAAAGGTATCTTAATGTTAAGTAAGTAATGACTTAATCAGAATTTGGAATAAATTTATCATCAGACAAGTTTGGTTACACTAGCTATAACCAGTGCACTGCCCAATCATTGAATCAAATAGAACCCCCTTCCACCCTCCTAAAAAAAAACAAAAAAGCATTGGGGTTGTGAAGATGACTGGATTCCAGCTGAATCTGGTCTCATCTGCTTGGTTTCGTGCACTAAAGTTTACTTTGTTTAACAGACACGTTTGTTGTGATATTAATTTTGAATACTTTCAGAAAACTGGTTATTTTATCCCAAACTCAAGGCTACTTTTTCATAAGAAATAACAAAAGTTAGCCCTAGCCCTACAGTACTTCCATAAGAAAAAGATGTATTAAGGCCATTCCTACTTTGCTTGGTTTTGTAAGATTCAGGTCAAAGTTGACATTGTCATGAACACACTGGACAAATTATTAGTTCACTCCACCATTTTATGGGTAGGGTATGTATATAACCTAAAATGCATGTACCATTATGAACAGATTTTAACAATGTTAGTATGCCATTAGACTAATTAATTTCACATTCTTTTGAAATTAAGCACTTCAGAACTTTCAAACAGACGTTTTCTGCAGTACTTTTTTGCCCGGTGGTGCAACTTATACTTTCTCTTATGCTACCTAAATTTTTTTCAACTTCCCGCAAGTTGAAAGTTTTGAGCTGCATTCTTTTGACGATTCATTGCACGGCAGTTGATGAATAAAAATAAACAGGAGAGGGGTGTTTCTTTTGCCCAAGTTGTAATTAATCGGTGTCACAGCTCACTACATTTTTAAAATCTCCAATTGTTAACACCTGTATAGATTTGACACCCAACTTTAGTGTCTGTGTTTGACAATAATGGTTCCACTAGAGAGTTTTTATACATCCCACCATGTCAGATACTTTCTTCATAAACCTTACATTTTACCCTCAATTAGTAAACCAGAAAGCATAAATGAGTTGTATCAATTTAAAATGTCCGTAAGATGTCTGAATAGCCTGGATATGTCTAGCACTCTGAAGACGTCCAACACCTCGGTCTTCTCAATTAACATGGTATGTAGAAGGCAATAAACCTTATTGCGTGATAGCCGAAACTTTAGGAATGTTTTATCGCCACTATCGTAATGGCAAGAATATCCTCGTCAAGTGAATTCTCATTCTATTTGTGCAACATGATACGACGCCGAGAAGATCATACGGTATGCTAAATTCCAAGAACAAAGATTTGTACAAATATCTGAGAAAATCCTGCGATTGCCGTTTGGTGAATACTCTGTCATAAGTGTTGGTATGGATCTTTCAACAATATTTTCAAACACAGAACACCTTTATAGGTTATTTGCAAAGGCACCAAAGTGGTGTGATATTTTTAGAAAAATAGCACCCCCCCCCCCAAACAGGGAGGTACAAAGGTGAACAGATTCCAGCTGAATTGAAATAAAACTTTAAGATGGAACAACATATTTGTGAAGAAACAAATTGATGCAGCTCTAGATGTTCATAATTTTTTTAATATTTCTTTTTGTTTTTACATTTCCCACTTGAATCATATCGCGAAGTGAATTGAATGAAACCACACAAAGCAAAATAAATAAAATTGAAACAAATTAAACAAAACTAAAGTAGTGTGCAGCAATGTAGCAGCTGTATTGTTTTTAATGCAACATAGAAGCAGCTATACATTTGGACAGGGAGTTGAGAGGCGGGCAGTGTCCTGCCCCAAGTTTTGTGTGAAACCTCAAAAGTGCCCCATTTCATAATTTTGAAGAGTCCCTTTTAGTAATAAAAATTACCCCCTTTTCCAATATTTTAATTAAACAGTGCCCCCCCCCCCTTTTTGTTATGAAGAAATAAAAATAAATAAAAAAAAGTGCAGTTTTTGTTGAAAAATCATTCCTGTACTGGGATCAGTAGTACCAATGAACATAGGATCTATTTTTCCAAAATTGGTTTGGGAAAGTTTTGGTTGGCCCCTCAAATCAATGTGACATGTCCCAATGCCCCTCAAGATTATGTCCCCCCCCCTCCAACCACAGATTGAACCCTCTTCGGCCAACCCTGGATACACTAGAGACTTTAGTGAAAAACGAACCAGCCAGTCTAGGGTAGGTGGAGAGGACACTAGGAGTTTGTATAAGGTCAGAACTGAAGCTTTACCAGCCTGTTTAATAGTTGACTTTCAAGGCTGGTGAATATGCTATGACATATTTATATGAAACTACCCAATGGTTAAGATTTGTAATGTTGTAAAAATTTGCTTTTTTTAACAAAACAAAAACCCTGTCTGTTGTCATAAAGTTACCAATTTACAAAACAATTGTGACTATTGTCTTCCTTGTTAAATATATGTCATTGAAGTGGTTTGCTGTAGTAAAATGCTCATTACTGTATTTATGTCATTGATACATGACGAAAAGAGAAGAAAAAAATTGCACTGGCATCTGCTTCTTTCAGTTGTTTAATGGCTAAATTCTTTCAAAGCACAAGTAACAAGATGGCTGCTAAATAACTTTAAAATTACTCTAATTTACTGCTTAAAGTTTTTACATTACAGATTAATTAACCATTTATACAGGATTCAAAAACAAGGAAAATCTGCTACAATTAAAACTAGGAGTTTGAGCTAGAGTTTTCTGGGAGGTAGTCTGCAGATATGTGGGAATGAACGGCTGAGAAGTCTTCAGAAAAACATCCGATGTGATGTGAAGAACCTTTAACATCGTTCCTTGACTCTGAATACCCTGCTACTGTACTCTTGGCTGTGAATAAATATGTCGATGCGGTGGAAATGTTACGGGTTGGCTTCCCCTATCCGAATGTACTTTATTTGTATCTACCTACCGTCTACAGAGATCTTAACTAATCTCTGCTTTTGACTTAATATGACACACACACCGCTGATCTGAGGAATAGATTCATTCAGTTACTGGAGGGCAGATGCGATATCCGTGAAATTTGCAAACGACTGCGAACTCCTTCCGTTGACTTCCTTTCGATATAAGTAGGCCATGTCACTCTCGTAAAAAACAGTTTGTCCGGGAAAGGACTCACAATTTATCTTATTTGTACAGCTCTTCACTTTCGAAGTTTGAACTCGATTTTATTAGCTGAATTCTAGCTTTTTTTACTTGAAATTCTTGCTATTATTCCCTGTGCCATAGGCAGCGTCAAGAGTAATTTGCCTTTGCAGTACTTTTAAATAATACCCCCCCCCCCCTAATCTGCTGTAACGTCCCATGTTGATGAGTTTTAAACATTCATGTTGTTGTACATTCTGTAGTCATGACTAATTCGTCAACCACCGAATCTTATTTGTTTTACTTCTTCTCTCAGTCTTTGTGAATTCGGAACCAGTTCCGGGATTCAAAGACGGTACTCTACAGATGACCTTTGTGGAACTACGTCAACTCCTGGACTTGTTTATCCATTGGGATTGGTCGACCTATCTGGCGGATTATAATAATCCGCAGAGACAATACGACAGAGTCACCCCACAAACTGCCATCATATTGTTGGAAAAGTACGCCCTGCTGAAATACTTTGTCTTGTCAAATTATGATATGTTTGATATTGAAATATGTTTAGTTTGATACAGAATTATATGCAGCCTAAGGTGATTTGGAGGGGGGGGGGGAGGAGGGGAGGTGGGATGAATGTTTGTCAGAGGCAAGCAGTCAGCTGTATAACCCTCTACCTAGTAAGTGCAATGGATAGCAGGGTGATATGCGATATATTGGATATTCTGAAAAGAAAAACGAAAAGATGGATAGAAAAGAAATGAAAAAATTAATAAATCAAATAGCAGACACATCTACAGTAACTTTAAGTGATGTAGTCATTGTAGTGTTCACGCTTGTGTGTTGGCTGTGCTAACTTGATGAACAGGTTCAACAGAAGGCTACTTGTTTAGTGTACAGAGAGACTTTCACACGATTCTGGCAGGAAATGAAGGGGAAACCATCGCTTGAATGGCTTAAATAAATAGATGCCATCATGGTGAATACAAGAGCATTTAAATAAAGGGTTGTTTAATGGGATAGGGAGAAGAATTTCCAGAAATTTACAGAACTTATGGAAGTTGCTAATGACTCCTAAACTGCTGTGATGGATGGTAACTGTTGATTTGACCTTTCGTTGATTATTAAACCGGCTCGCTGGATGGTTATTAACATTGCCTGCTATGAACAGTACACTAGTGCTTCAAAGAGTTGTTTCATACCGTGTCATAGTCTGAGGATTTTCTAGCTTGCCAGATGGCTATTAACATTACCTGCTATGTACACGAGTACCGTGTCATTGTCTGAGGATGTTCTAGCTTCTTGAAGGATCGAGTATCCCTTGTGAAGGCTAATCATACTTTAGTTTCAAGGGCCCATTAATTAGATGACTTGAAAATGGAAAGCCTTAAACAACTCTCAAGTACATATTGAGATGGGTTTTATCCGGAGAGAGAGTGAGAGAAGTCTCTGTCTCTAACACTTCCCCGTTACTCTAAAATAGCGTTGACTGTCAAACCACTTGAAAAATTTGTGGAAGAAAAATGTCCCTTAAGTGGCAGAAGTAGTCATTAAAGGTCACCAAAATGTTAACATTTTATCCAAGTGAGAGAGTTGAAACTTTCTTCTATTGTGTAAGTGAAAGAAAGGCAAAAAAAATATTAAAATGTATTTTTCTTGGCATGACTGTTATGATGGGGAACCCATGCAATTTTTTGAAGGAAATTCCTAAATTCATCTTTCAGGCTTTGTGTGAAAGGAAATGGTTCTAATTAGTTAACAAGGTTTGGTACTTAAGTTTTAACTTAACAAGTTATAGACTTGTTTTATAAAAAAAAGCAAATAAATAAATAATGATGCAGAAAAGAATTGTAGTTTTGTATATGTTATGGAACATCTCATCCAAATGATGATATGGATGTAACTATTTTCTTATTATTCTTTGTCATTATTTGAGTTTATAAAATCTGAAAAAAAATTGTTATATTATATCTATATTTTTGGCAGGATGAGGGATGCTGATAAAAAGAAAAACCTTTTCACAACATTCAAGAAGAATGAGAGAGACAGGAAGAAGTTGATGGATACAGTCTTAAAACAGCTGAGAGCACTGACAGCAAGACCAGGACTTGGACATTGACCAGGGTACCCTGGACCAGTGGTCCTCAAAATGTTAGGTCCGTGACTCACGATGATCTGCTATACGGTCATGGCTACGATCTACAAACATCAGACCATCTGAGTCGAGTAGCAAAATGCTGTTTTCTATGATGATGGTGCCACAGTTTATTTATCTAAGTAGAGAAGCCATTGATGGTAGCATATAAGTGGCAAAGTCAAATTTAAATGTTTGTATTGGAAATGTTACAGGTTTTCATTCTACATGTCTCAAATGAGCAAATCAATGTCATACAATTTAGCCATTTATCAATCACGAATATTCAACCTCAAGATGTTGCTTAAAAAGTTGTTTTCCAATTTCCCTGGCTGTAAGTTTTTAACTCTGTATTGTTCATTTGTAAGGAGGTCTGTTAAGTTTTGGTCTCCATGGGATTTAGCACCCAGATTTAATCTTGGTAGGACAAAGTTTGTAAAGTTACGTTCTAGTTTGTATTATTGCAGCATTGACTGTTTTTGGTACACAGACTTGTATGACTATCAGGGATCGAGCCAGAACTTTAGAAGGAAGGAGGTGTGACCACAAGGTGGTTAAAGCCGACTCCATCAGAAGAAAATAAATTTTAGAAATGAAATGGTGCTTTCTGAGGCATATTTAGGCTCTAAATTATGTTTATAATTAGGTCTACACACAAGGTTGTGCTAATTATGATTTTGGGTGGATTTGAAAGAAAGAGGGGGGGGGGGATAGGGTGGCGGAAACCCCTGGGGATCTTTGTGCTTGCCGTTGAAGCAAAAAAAGGAGATAGGGACCCAAAAAGTCAGTGAAGTATTTGATAAAATAGATTATTGAGACCTGAATAATTGAAGAATATTTACTCGATTCATTGAATAATAATCTCGAACAGCCGCACTGCCTGCAGCTCCTTGTATGGAAGCCTTGGAGGCCATGATCGAATTCATCATTTGGTACAGTCATATTTGCAGTCGTTTTAACTGTATCTTAAAGTTTCATGAACTTTGAAGAAAGAGTTGAGAAATTATTGGCTAGAGCAGGATCAAAACTAGTAACCCAAGGTTGCAAGTCCTGTGCTCGTGGATGTGGGAAGGCGGGTGGGAGTTGGGTGGAGGCTGGGAGATGGAGGGGGCCTCGAAATTCAAAGTATTAAAATAGCAAAATCAAAAATATGTGTTCTTTGGCTAAAAGTATGATCAACCGTTTAAATTTGTTGGTTAAGCTGCTTCTTTCGTAAATCAGTGAATTCATGGGATTGTTACTCGCTTTTTGTAAACTTAAAGTTTGACTTGACCCTCAGAATTATATTTCTACAGATGTCCATGCCTATGCTCTACCAACTGACCTATGGCCAGCTCACCATTTTTAGAGATCTGGATAATGTTGCAGCTCAACGTCTTCTCAAAATTAATTTTGTGATGAACTATATCTGCTTTCTTCTCTTGATTCTTGTCAATCTTTGCAGAATTTCTTGTCACCATGGTTCCGTAAACAGGCAAAGTTGGGGAAAAAGGAGGAATTTAAAAGGAGAAAACAATGGTCTTTTCTGGGTCTAAAGGAGTCCTTGAATTTTGCTGGAAAAGTGGGGGAAAGATCCTGATTTGAAGACTTCTTATTTTCATATCTACTTAGAAAAATGTCTCTTTCTGCAATAAGAAAATTTATGCCCAGCATTGACACAACTTCAAATTGTAATTTTCTGTTCTAAAGCACTTTCGAAGTGACAATTGACAGGCCTTCTATAGGAAGCCTAACATTACGTCCTCTTTAGTGTGTAGACTGCAAAGTAAACCACGAAATATTGTTTGGCATTGAAAAATTCTGTAATTTAATATTTTGTCGAAAGCCGTGTGAACCATGTATTACTGAACCATTTTTTATAATCTATGGGCACAGATTTATGAATAAATTAAAATTGTATGTCAAGATCGCCTTATATGTCACGTGATAAATCAAAAGAATGAAAGAACGTGACTAAGCTAAATTAAAAATTAAAAAGCCAAATATAGACTTTGAAAAAGTAGGGTTAGATGACATGGAGACAGATAGTTTAATCCTGCAAAAGCTTAGGTAGGATTTTACCAGCCATATATCATATAAAATTCATCATCGGGAGAAAAAAAAACCCTTCGCAGTAACGTTCAACTTGATAGTTGAAGAAACTTTCATATGGTTGTCATTCTAGCTGTGGTGTAGCTTTACAAAGTAGGTGGACATATTCTAACTATTGAAGCTTCACAAAGAAAATGGACGTATTGGTCACTGATGTTCATATTTCCACAAGCAGTCTGTTGCCACTTATAGACCTTAGAATGACCAATTGAAGCCTCCTCGGTGTCTGGGAGGAATAACTTGGGAGGGTCTGAACCTCCAGTAGAGAGAGTACTTTTGAAAGTATTTTGCAGTTTTATTTTAGCCTCACTAGAAGTTGGGAGCCAATGAACTTTAAAGTGACCTTTAAAAGTGACCTTTAAAGCAGCTTTTTGAGTTGGTTTGGCTAAATTATGCGATTATTATTCAATACTAAACACCCATGAACAATCTGGTTCGTTAGGCTCACGTTGCATGGTTCATTTCAGATAGTTATCTGTCAGACAATTATGTTCAACTTTGACCGGAATCATTAGCAAGAGTCCTAAACTAGTTCATGCGACTTTTGTTTAATAAACAAAGAAATATGCTTTTACTTTTGATCAAATGCATATTCTTATTTTGAGCAATAGTCGAGAAGGTTTTGTTAAAAATTGCTTACCAGTGCCATCCACGACCAGCTTCCTTCGTGTAGAATCAAATCTTTGTTTGGGTGTTACAAGACGAAATAGTGATGATTTATATTTTCAGTTGCAACTGAAGATGATGTTGTATTTTGCATGGTTATTTTGTAGTTGTTGCCTTGGTTACAATACAAACACCTCGGCCTCTCGTCACCTTGTGCGAGAGAATTGATTGCTATGAAATGTGTATTAACTTATCTTCTCTTCCGTATATTTAAAGAAGACATAATAAAATTAGAACTGTCGGTAATGTTGCAAGTTATGTAAATAGTGCAATATGTATAACCGTGTGTATACTGTTTAATTTCCTTTGACATTAACTTGAAACTTGAAGAAAATAAATAGAGAATGGTCTTTACGATATTTGATTCAATCTTTTCTATGTTTGTGGTTGACATTTCTTTCCTTTATTTTTTTGCTGCAACTCATGAGGAGAGGCAGGGGGAAGGATTCGCTCATCTCTTTGTGTTTTTCTTTTTCATCAAGTTGTTGAAATCTTTGAAATATTTCTCAATGAATAATCAAAAGAACTGACCGTAGGGACATGTACTTGCGGGTAGATGGAGGGAGGTTTGCTTAACTGAAACCCTTCTCTTATAAAAAGTTTGAATTTTCTGCTACTCCTTTTCACTTTCGGTGGTGGTCATGCACTGAAGAAGAGTAAGATTTGCAAAAGTCAAATATTTCCTTGTTTTTGTGCTTTCCCACGCACTGTCCTAATGCCCCAAGGTTTGTTCCCAGCCCCACCTCCGCCCTGACATACTACCGCCTTCCTCCCCTTCAGGTTTCGCATTTAGTTTTGAAAGTAACGATAATTCCATTACATACCGCTACCAAATTTTCAAACTTGCACGTGATCAATAGAAAACACTATTCAAGACTAGTATCATCAAATTCTGATTCTATTCCATTCTAAAGAGTTCGTAGTCTGCTGGAATTAGTTTGCTTATTAAAATTAATCACATGCAAAGAAAGAAAAAACGATATATTGCTGTTCTTCAAAGTTTAGACCTTTTCTGAAACTTTTCGTGAAGTGGAACTTGGAAGAAAGTGGAGCTAACGAATTACATTTTTTTCGGAGACATTTAAGAAATCTTATCGTAATCATTACAAAAAGATGCATAAGAGAAACATACAATACTGAAGGGATGAAGCACTGAAGTATAATCACTCCTATCTACTGTAGACCGTATGAGTAAACGTTTTAATATATTTACGTCCGCGCATTCATATATAGCGCCTTTTACAAGGGTAACACATAGCACTCGATAGCTATCAAGTTTCTGAAAACGGAAAGTCAATAAAATGACCAATCATGTCAGTGGAATATATACAGACCTCAATGATTACGACAGATGTCATATCTTACTTTCAATTAAATATTCTCATCTTATATTCCTTTAGACCGTATATTACGTTTGATGGAAGGGCTGCTTTTTCTTCCAGCGTATATGAGAAATGAAACGGTTCTCAGTTGCGTTACTTCAATCAGTTTCACCATATAACAGCCACGTTATACAGCGATAATTTACATGAGTTGTAAATATTCATGATACCAGGAATAGCTGGCGTCTGCCGATGATATCTTTCCAAGATGGTGACTTCATGACTGTTACTCATTTCATGAATTTTTTTGAAACCATAAAAGAGTCGTATTACTTTTATTGGCTAAAATATAGTTCGTATTTCACTCACGTGATGCATGTGTCATCATAACCCGGCTTGCTTACAAAGAATTACTGTCGCACGGTCAATTTGAGTAGAAAATGCTTAAGTAAACGGTGGGCTTCTCGACCTTCCCTGTAGAGGGTCTCGACGGGTAGAAGCTGAAAAGAAGAAGGCCCAAGTATATATCATATTAAAATAATACATGTAGCAGTAAAGAAAGGCTTCAAGTTTAAGTGCGTAATCGAGTAGGCGATATTATTCACCGAGTAAAGATTAACCGGGGATAGGCTATAGGCGCATGGTACATTATGTGTGGAAACATATTTCATGGCATGAGCTAACGTATAGTCCGTAAATAGTGCAGGCAAGTCTCAGTGAAGACAAGCTCAAACTCCCTGATCCGTGTAAACGTGGAGTTAACTGGATTATATATAGGCCTATATTATAAAATGGCTTGGGAATGAACTGGATATTTACAATGTGTTAATCAGAGAATAATAACATATAACGCGATACTCTTTTAAGGTATGGGTCTGTATTATATCCGCACCGAGTGGCCAGTTACACTTTATATTAATAACATATCCACGACAACAGCCTGAAACGTCGGCTGTGTGTCTCATGATTATGCATGCGTTTCGACGTTAGTTTTGGGCTGTTTATTTTTCGTTTGAATTTTCCGGTAAGTGTGGACTAAACATTTGCTTTAGACAAGTAAGGTTCTGATATTTAACAAATGAAATCTATACGTAGCTGATGGTTTGCCACAACGGTCATGTATGATCACTATATTCGACACACGATTAAAACCGTGGCACAACGGCATAAGAATGACAAAAATGGCAGCCCCTCTGTGTAATGACATCTAAACCATCATACATCTCTTAAATGGAACCGTTTCTCCTTTTTATTGTTCCCCCCCCCCCCCGTATATCATAAGCATTTAGGCTGACGCGTAAGATCGAAATGATAATTGGGGTTTCTTCTCCAGTTTACCGTTAACACTAACACTTCACACATGATACATCTCGTCCCAGTTTCGGTATAGGGAAATTGTTATTGGAGTGCGACCTTAAGATACAATGTATTCATCAAACACACTTCTTGGACTCTGCCGTCCTTGTTAGTTTTCTTACAAGTTCTGCATCAGAATTAGCCAGAAGGTAAATTATAAGTTCGGGTTCTGGTGATCGTTGACACCGTAGTTTATCATACAAGAGTATTCAAATATCATCCAAGTTCAATGGCCCAAACCATTGATGTCTTCAGACTACAATTTCGATGTAATT
>JAIPMN010005142.1:0-14690 GCA_020650975.1 Apostichopus californicus
CTCGAGGATGCAAGCTTCGTTTGACACAAATTGGGTATCATTGGAAAGCTACGAGTGTACAGAATACGATGATAAAGATTTTTTTTTTCATTTCATAACCTCTTTAAATGCTTCAAAAAGAAAATAACGTGCCAAGGATAACCCTTTAAGCTAAAAGCTTATTTCCAAAGGGGTCCTTATAACCTTAAAAATACAAAAGATAAGAAATAAACTATTAAAACATCTAAAACATGCATACAAACACTGTAAAAAAATTATAATACTAAAAAAAAAATAAAAAAAAATAAATAAATAAATAATAATAATAATAAAATAAATAAATAAAAGAGCAAGAAAGATATTTACAAGCTAGAGCTTCAAGGGTCAATAGGTCATCTCAAATGAACTAAAAATTGGTTCAAGAGGGAAAAAGGTTATCTTCAATGGTCTCAAAATTGGCCTTATTCTCTGTGATGTATACTAAATAGCTTTGGCAGTTAGTTGTGAAAATATTTCACAGTGTATAACAATGTCATGTAACGCTCAATTCATTAATAACAAGTATTAAAGAGATGGTTGGTCGCAGAACTGATTTGCTAGCTCAAAATTGGTAAAAGAGATGGATATCTCTGATCTTTTCTGGTTCTCACATAATTCTTGGACAAATTTAACTCACTTGTTCTACATAAGTCAAATATGTAGAATTTTGAGCAAATTATATGGCAAGGAATCACAAAGCCAACTGGCTTTCTGGTTTTACATGACATGGGTTCCTCTTTGTACAATGTGCCTTATCTGAGGTGTTTGAGATGTGTTTTAGTGTCATTCTATACCATGAGTGCTCGCAGAGACTTTTCAGATTCTCGGCATATCGATGTGCAGGTCGCATATGGGTGGTAGATGCCTTGATGATCCATTAGATTGTCAAATATTGGTAGTGTAGCAGTGGATTTTTGTCCCATTATCTTGCAGTGAAGGAAGTGAGGAAAGTTTTTCATAAAATATCTCGCGACCAGAAATGAGCCCGAGTTGCTACCAGAATTCCTCACTCCAGCCTATACTCTCACAGTTGCATTTTTGGAATTAGGTTATGACTGATATTGAAATGACCAAAGTATATGATGTTCACACACTAATGAGGAGAGACCCTCAATCTGACCGAGGGGTTGATGTGGCACAGTTGGGCTCCTCCTTTGACTACACTGTTATCGATAGTGGGTTATTTAAGCCATTTAGTCCAATAGAGAATCTTCTCCAGAAAATTTGCATCTAAACTGCAAACCTGCATGCAATGCATTATAGTTTCATTTGTAAACG
The DNA here is from genome assembly GCA_020650975.1 of Apostichopus californicus. Taxonomy (NCBI): domain Eukaryota; kingdom Metazoa; phylum Echinodermata; class Holothuroidea; order Aspidochirotida; family Stichopodidae; genus Apostichopus; species Apostichopus californicus. Next base: position 1,297 of record JAIPMN010005142.1, read on the forward strand.
GTATAAAGTTAGCCCTTATTTATGTTGCTCAGTTGGCTAAAATATTGTATTTAAATGTACCTTTTTATTTCCTGTAATGGTTGAAACAATTACTTCTATAATTTGTTTCAATTGCAGTGTCTGAAGTACAGTTTAAAAAAAATGAAAGAAAAAACAAAAACGAAAATGGAAATGGAAACTCCCTCTTATAGACTTAATATACCTGTTGTATCTTTTTCTCACGAACATCCTAGGCACATTGAGTACTTTTGCTAGTTTAGCACTTTCTTCTCACGCAGGTTCAACACCTTTCACTTTGCAAGGACAAATGAACAGTGTTTGCTATCATATGCTAAGTAAAAAGACAATTACATACAAAAACTTTGGTTTTTGTGCAATCCACATAATGTTTTTTGTATGATTGGCGAATGTGTATGTGTGTAGCTTTTGGTTTGCAATGACAATTGCTAGATGGGATGATCTTGTCACCCCTTCTCTTGTTACCAAACACACTCAAGGACAAAAGACAATAGACAGACAACAATAGGCTTTTGTCTTGTGTTTGGCAGTATTATGGGAGAGTGCTGTGTGTAGTTTTCGGTCTGCAATTTTGTTCTGAGCTTACCTAGTGATCTACAGGGCAAATCTGACCAGAAATTTGCCCTGATCTATCTGTCTATCTATTAGGCTGAGTAATCCACCCACTTGATTAATAAGCCTGTGATGGTTGAAGGGTCTTTATAAGTGATAAAATAAATACAACTGGACTGATAGAGCATTTTTTTAAGAATCTACATCGTAACAAAATTGATTTCCTTTAAAGATCTGCTTCATTGGCTCCAATTATAGCACGCCTTAGCTAGGAAAGTTTTGTGATTACATAATCGACCTGCCACGGTGGTAAATCGACCTCAAACTCTACAATTAGCCTGCGTAGCTTCTTAACACCATTAGACTCTTTGTGTCAACACTGTGTGGAAATATGTTCAGTCCTACAGTGTAGTTAATCATACAGCATTCACACAAAGACCCTTAATACAAGAAAAAAATATGTGGCAGGCATTTGCAGTCTAATTGTTAAAAAGAGGTCATTTTACGACCAAGGCAGGTCGATTACGTAATCTCAAGAAACTGTACCATGATACCATGCTATAGTTGGGGTCTATACAGCAGACCTTTTAAGGTCCGATACTCTCAAGTTTAGCTTAGTTCTGTTTCAAGTTTGGGTTACTCGTTGTTCCATTTTTCCTTTCTTAGACTGTTGTCTGTCCTCACAAAGTCAGCGGTGAGAAAATCGTAACACTGCCGCACAACTGTACCCATGTCAAGTTATCCCGACCCAGGATTAAAATACCAGCCGATAGAAAACAAAGGCAGTAAGTACTACTCTCATCTGTATCATCTCAGAATCGTGGAGAAAGTCACATTTTTTCTTAACTAAAGATACGTTAGATGTAGAAGATGTTTCAAACAATTGGGGTGAGTTAACAGCAAAACAGTTTCATGTTTAATTGTCCAACCATGAACCATGGACGTCATGAATTCTGACTGGGTATTATTGGGTCATAGGTTGGGGTCGGAGCAAGGGAAACATCCACAACATGTACTTCATTTTACCAAACCATGCAACTAACCAGACAAAATGACCGAGGGAATTTGTACTTAACCTTTAACTGTTGGCGAAATACTCAGGGGAATAGGAGGTTTAAGGGTTTATTCATAACTTGATAGTGGAGTTCAGGGTCATATTCTGTATTATAAACATCATTATTCATAGAAGGGCGAGAAAAGTAACAGAAAACAGTTTCTTATTTAAAGGGAGTGAGACTGTCTAAAATAAAATAATACACAAAATGATAAAACAATTCCACTTTCTGTCTAAAACCCTCCAGAATCAGAACAGCAGAAGTGAACAGTGCCTTAATTAAACTTTTGCCTCAAGTTTATTATATACAACAAATATTGTTAGCATTATGGATATTTATTCACATATATTACTTTCACCATTAAAAACAACTTTTGAACCATTTTTGTATCATTACCCAGTTCTCTCAGACCCTACCCTCCATCTGGTAGAGGGCGTCCTACAGTCCCCGACATCATAGAAGCGAGTGATTCGGACACTAAGCGAATGCACAGTCGTATCTCTATGCCGGCAGGTTCGGCCCACCGAGCCCTAGAACCATTCCACAAAGATTCTGTCACACCGGGTATGGGCATCCGTCCCGAAAATGCGGGAACACCTGTCAACCTGTCCGAGAAAGAGGGCGCTACAGACTCTGGTCAAGAACATAAGGTATTATTATTATTGACTAATTTATTATTTATTCTGGAATTACTCCAATTAAGCAAAACAGCTGCCAAAACGATACATATATCTGCATGCAAAGACAAAATAAATTATCTCTTAGTTGCATTTAATAGCAATAAGTTCATTGAAGATTTCCTGAGAGGCTATTCTGCTTCGTAGTTAAAAAATTATCAGCCAGGCTCTAGGTTGGCAATAATCTTAGGGATTGGTTTTATGATGATGTGATTTCAAAGACTTCTCCGTCAGTTATAATAACCATGATTATTTATTTATGGTCTTATTTTTAAAGCAAAATTCCTTCTTCGTGATTTGGGATGACTACAGACAAAGAACCGAAATCACTAGAAACATTCCGAAGCCGATGAACATGGTAAGTATCCGAAAAGGAAGAATCAACTTGTTGTTGATGTTGGTGGTGGTGTTGGTGGTGGTGTTGGTGGTGGTGTTGATGTTGTGTCAATTTGGTGATAGGTCTTTTGTTTGTTTCGTTTTGAATTTTTATTGATTTTAAATGGAAAAAATGATTTATTAACCATGTTAGGCAGAATTGTTTTGTCACATATTATTTCAGAGAAAAGAAGTTTAACTTCATTTTGTGACAATTTTAGATAAATTTGAAGTATTGTTTGATTATGCAGCATTATTGAACTACTTCATTTTATTTACTCTTTGCGGTTTAATAGTAGCTCCTTTTGAAATATAAAGTTTGTTTTCAATTTGTTTACTTATTTATTACATTTGGTTTTGGTTTAGTCTAACTTGGTTTGGCTAAATAGAGAAAACAATTGATGTAATAACACACAGCGTGTAGACAGGAAAAGTTAGCTTGGTCTGAAATATAAAACCGCAATGTCATTTGTATAGTTCTTCAGCTTGAAAAAATTCATTTGGCTTTTCCTGATTTAACTATATAGTCATTAATTGCTTAAACCGTCACAGCAAATTTTGTGTTCCACAAAATTTTATGTGCTTTTTCATTCGTTTCATTCACGAATGTTGAAATTTATGCAAAACTTCCTCCGTTCCCGATACCTTATCTTTCCTGCGATGATTGTTGCTAATTTGGCACAAAATTGATTTCTAATGCAGTAATGCCTGTCCCAATTGTTTGCCCAGCTTTTGTTTTCTTTTCAATTAAATCAGTAATCCCTGAAGCTGTGTTTAAACAAACTGTCATGGATTGCACTTATTATTCATGAGGCCTACCGTATAAATATCAGCGTGTATGCTCAGCCTTTAAAGGAATCACTAGCCCATTAGGGTTTTATTTGTCTTACATATTTTTCATCCACCTAATTTATTCTGTCCCCTAGCAACGGTGCTTATCTCTGATTGGTCAGTGCTATTCACAGGTGATATGGAGTGATGAACATGCAGATGAGATGCAGGAAGTCAAAGCTATCATGGTAAACATCTTAGCAGAAATAACTTTCTTTAATCTAGTTTTTTTTTGTGTGTGTAAATTTTCTTATATAATTACTTGTTAAGCTCTTGAAGGCAAATTAACTACTCAGCTTGTTATTAGATATTCAGGTTATTTGTTATTTTAAAGGATCACTTAAGATGGAGAGATTTTAGTATTGGTATGTCATAGTCCCAGTTGTAAGATATTCAGATGTAAAATATTTTAAAGATTGGCTCCTCAATGCAGGCTTAAAATTTAATATTAATCCATTTGTAAAAAATTACTATTGCTGTTTTGTCGTGTGAAGAAAATAGCACTCAAAGTAACTTCATACAAACAGCGTGTCCCCACTGGATGACATTCTACACTATTTGTCCTTGAAAGTGTTTGGTAAATATGTTATTTGAAATGATAAGTTGAGTCAAATTTCAATGGATTTTAATGAGATGATAGCTCCAAACAAATCGGTTGCCATGCAGTGTGAAACGTTGCCTTAAAATATGAAGTTAAATTAGAAACAGGACAGGAAAAGGCAAGTCAACAAATATTTGTAGCCAGTTTCACACAGTTTATCATAATCTTGAAGAAAAGCGACTTCCGAGAGTTTGTATGGATATCATAATTTTGGGTGATTTGAGTGATGAGTCAGTAATGTTTGAGTGGATCCAGTGGAAGTGAAAATGTGCTTGTGAAATGCATTAACTAATTTTTCTTTTAAGATCTAAATTCAGACATTATTAAATCTCTAAAACCTACTTCCAGCTTAAGATGTAAATGTTTTTCTGTAAAACTGTCTTACATTGCTTTTGACTCAGAAATGTGTTTCTTTCAAATCCATACAATTTTCATTCTGAAGAATCAAAATAATTAGTGTACTGAAGATCTATACACTGTTCTAGAGCAATCCTGGAGTAACCTATTGTCATATATTGCTATTCTCGTCTTTATTCTTTCTTGTTTTTTGGCCTAAAATTGCCACAGGATAATCTGTACGATTTCTTGGAAAATCACTACCTTCTGAAACACGTCATGTTCCTTTGTATGCATGACTTCATCACGGCCATCATTGAATATTCATCGGTCCACAAGGTAAATATGTCAGTTTTTTTTTTTTTTTTCAATTTTTGCAGTATTGAATATATCGTACAGCTTGATTTTGGGAAACTCAGGCCACTGGAGGACCGTTTTCTGTTTACAAACGGTGCTCTCTAAGTCACATGCAAAACTTTTGTTGGACTGTGATTTGGTTACCATAACTTTGAAAACGATACATGACAAGTTTCCCGAACTGAAGTTGACCAGACTTAAAAAAACAGTTTGATGTAAGCACACGCACACTGCCAGACTATCCATGATTTCCCATCGTACCACCGTCGTCGAGCTGAGTGAGATCGATTTCAGAAAGTCTGGAAGTGGCTTTGCAAAGAGAGAAGTTACTTTTTGTTTCCCAGTTCTTCTTTGGGGGGTTTTGCTCTCATACTCAATACCTGACTGCTTATATCAACTAATATATCGTAAATATCAACTTAAATATCAACGTAATATTTACATTGATCATGTTAATGAGAGTCTGAAGAATTTTTTTTATTCTCAGTTGCAATTTTGCTCGATAATTCTTCTGCTTTTCCTTCAGCACATTCAACTTTTTTGTCACATCATGGTCGGTAACCAAGATGCGGCTACATTCCGGTATTTACTCCTGATCGGGGACTTCATCGATCGAATTGACTGGAAGTTTGTGGAAGATTTCAAGACATTTGCTTCAATGATTTACCCATTTATGAATGTGAGTATTTGGTTCCTTTAAAAAGTTGCATTTCTACACATCCTTACCATATTTTTCAATTCTAATGATTAGTGTTCACGAAGACAAAAATTTGAGGTCCTCAAAAGCCTTTGTTCATTGGCTCAGATACTTCATAGTCCATGTGGTACTATGTATGGATTAGTCACTGGTGCCCTGATACTGTATGTATTGTAACTGGTGCCCTGATACAATATATATTAGTCACTGTGCCCCGATACTGTATGTATTAGTCACTGGTGCCCTGATACTGCATGTATTAGTCACTGGTGCCCTGATACTGTATGTATTAGTTACTGGTGCCCTGATACTGTATGTATTAGTCACTGGTGCCCTGATACTGTATGTATTAGTTACTGGTGCCCTGATACTATATATTTAGTCTCTGGTACTGTATAAATTAGTCACCGGTGCCCTAATGCTGTATTTATTAGTTACTGATGCCCTGATACTTTATGTTTATACATGGGTCACAGATGCCTTGATGCTATATATTTAGTCTCTGGTACCGCTGGTACTGTATAAATTAGTCATAGGTTTCGGATAATGTATGTTTAGTCGCTGATACTCTGGTTCCATATGTATTAGTCACTTGTGCCTATTTATGCCAACAGATCACGTCGCCAACCAATAACATACTCTTCTTTCAACTATGTCAAGTTTGACGTCATTCCATGACGTTTTTTCTATGTTGATATTTCTTTCTGTGTTTATGTTAATATACACTCTGTGCTAGCTGTTTGCACAGGTTTAATTAGATCTCATTTTCTTCAAATCTATTGATAAATATAGAAAATCTCTCTTCCTTCCTTACTTCCTTCTCTGTCTCCTATTTCATCTTTGTGCTGACACAGGAGAAAGCTGTTAACACGAATCGAATAAGGCTAAAGTAAGATATATATATGTCTGAAACCTACATTTACTGAGCTGTTTGTCTCTTCTCTTCTGTTTTTGGTGACGTCATGAATTTCAGACTAATCTCTGCTCTGGTTTGGTAGAATTTTTTCACTTTTTAAATATTGTAATAAAAATAATGGGGATGTTTAATCATGTGATATGAAAAAGTTCACTGTGACAGTTGTTAATCACAACATGAGAGTAGATGTGGGTTGGGGCGGGGGGAGCAGGGACAGGTAGGGAGGGAGAAAGATTACCTCTTCCCTGTATTCAGTTAGCTCAGGCTAACAAATAACTTTAGTTGCGAGTTAATGGCAATATTCACGTCTGCCCTTATTCTTATATGCAAATTAGCTTACATCATTGGTTTATTTGCTGTTTAAATGTTATAGCAGCATCTCAATGTTGGCAAATATTACTTTCATCGAACAGCTGCTTACATGAGTTAGATATTGAACAGCAATGCCACAAATGATGCTTTATGTCATTGTATTTGTATGAACGAAGATAGCATAACAAATGTAACAAACCCAAGGTTTTGAAAACTATGCACTTGAAAGTTTTTTTCAAACTTTTTCCGCACATCATTGAAAAGAGTTTCTGTGAACCTGGTGGTTAACAGGGTCTGACTGTATCACCAGGGAATATTTATATCCCATTGTTTGTTTCTGTTCTGAAACGGCTTAATTGTTCAGATTATTTTGAGTGGGAGTGACACAGCATTTCACCATTGTAAACATAACAATGTGTTTTAGGATGACTTGCTATTTGCTGTGGAGTGTTAGCTCAGTGGTTAACGCTGGTGCCTTTCAATCATAAGGTCCCTGGTTCGAGTCACTCCCAGATTAATGTATGTCGTCCAGTTACAGAGTTGTTGACAATTAACAATTCATAATCATGGACGTTAAATATGAATGTAAGACTGACTTCGGTCAGCTTGCGGCTTTGATAAGCCAATGAGGCTTCTTCGCGAGTTCCTGCTTGCAGGAGGATCTAATATACATACATACATACTTTGATCAACACAGAATTTTCAGACGTCATAATCCTGACTTGCAGTTTGTCGTCTATGTTGCCTATTGATTAAAATTCATCTCTGTGGATACTATAAATAACACTGTTTGCTTTTTGTGAATACTTGGGTATTGAAGAATCAAGTCCCAAACTTATTGAAGACTGTTTTGCTTGTTGCTAGGGAGGATCTGACTTTTATATGTTTATGTTCATTGGTATTCCTGCCATTTTGTTTTTCGAATGCATGTGATGTTTAAACCTCGATAAATTCCAGTAAAACTAAAATATTAATTTGGGATTGTAAACTGAAGCAAACAGCAATGTTGCTTGATGATTCCAAAATTTGATATATGACCTTCATGTCCAAACTGTGTCACCATAGCAACATCATGAAGACAAGGAGCTCTATCAAAGCTATGAAAATCATGGATATAGCTATCCTAAAACTCAAAGTAAGTTTGAAGGGGTGTGGCAGGGGTGTGGGGGGGTGTAAATTGTTAGCATATCCAGTGACTCTCAAATAAGTTTGTTTAGCTTATGTCGTCCATTTAAAGGACTAAAGTGTGAACATGGCTTGATGGTAACAAAACTCATTGACAACTTGCCCTTCGCAGACTGTGTAACCTTAACAGCATGTGCACGCAACGATCATCCCGATATCGTTAACACCTCGCAATAGCTACATATTCCAAATTGTTGGAAGTGTTGGAAAGTGAAATTGTGGCCTTTTTTGAAAACTGTGTGGCCAGTTTAGCATATTCAGCTGTTGTCATTTATGTAAGCTTCATTTAACAAACAAGTAGTAAACACCACACATTTCCTCTCATTTCAATATTTCAGGAAGACGAACTTGACCAGCTTCATCTTGGTTACACCTCCTTCAGCGAAAACAAAGTCTCAAAGTCACTAGTCTATGAGTACTTTATGTACATCATCCTTAAGTACAGAGAACCAAGATTTCAGGATGTAAGTATGTCCGTCTGTTAAAAGTTGCCGGTTATGTTTTGTAACCATATTCCTATGCTATTGCAATTGCTATAACTCTTTAAATTGTCTAGACTAAGTCCCAGTAGTCCTTTGTAATCACCAGAGGTCAAACTCTGAGAACCTTGTAAACATATGTTGGCGGAATTTTATAGTTGGCATGTAGCTCCACCTTAGTGAATACCACAAGAACTGAAATATTTTTTGTAGAGGTCATAGGTCATTTGAGGTCAATCCAGAATTTGTTACATTATGAGTTCACTTTCAAACCATAAAGCAGGCTTTCTGTGATGGATTTTGATGCTATACAATATTAATATCTGATAACACGAGGTAGTTATTAGCTTGACTATCCAAGTTTCCTTTTAAGTGCCGGATAATGAAGTAAAAAGTAACCTTTAATTAGCTTGAGCAAGAATGACTTGTTTTACTGTTTATTAAACACATCTGGGGAGCGATTGATGAAATACAAAACAAAACCCATAAATTAATCAAATTTAGAGAGATTAATGACGCTCAGTTTACATGTTGGTGTTTGTTTGACTTAATGCACCACGTAAGTTGCACACGATTTCTGATTGTTCTTTGTTAAACATTGACTAGTGTGCCAGTTTCAACAAGTTTGTTGATCATAACTAAATTACCTATATAGTCTCTGCTGATTATGTCCATATCATTTCATATATCTTTAAAGTTTATAACACTAGATATCATGTTATCTCTGTGCTTCCAAAACATATGTTTTTTTTGGGGATACTCATAAAAAGATAACCCTTTGCAATCTTTTTAGTATTTCAAAAGTTATAAGCTGGTGTACCGTATCAGATTGTACCTCAGACAATTCCACAATACTGTATTCAAGTGTGGCCATTTTGTTGCCCATAGATATTTTCTTTTTGGTATTAAATGTCATGTCAAAAGTATTTTGGATAAGTTAAGAGAAACAGTTTGACTTATTCATTACTTGAAATAAAAGTTGTCTTATCGAGCCAATGAGCTACATTGATGTGGAAGTTCCAACATAAAAAAGAACATTTTGCAAAGTTTTAATTGGTTCAAACAGAAAAGTATCCTCTCCGAAAAATTGTTTCTGAATCTTGTACACCTGTGGGAAATATCCTGTGTTTCTTTGCTCACGACAGGTTGAGGTAAAGTTGTTACAGCGACCGATGAAGGAATTTGGGTCCATGAACAGAACCGAATTCAACGAATCTATGGACGCCCTCTCTCCACTTGTCAACGAGAAGCTCAGACACAAGTTGTTTTCAGAATCCGAGCAACACTTCAGCGAAGGAAGGAAAGTCTCCGTAGCTCGTTTGGCTCGTATCCTTTATTTGAAATATTTAGTTTGGCCCAGTTCAAGTGATAAACGTTGTTTAGGTAAAATGATATCAGATTCCTCGATATTTTTACTGAAGAGAACGATTTCTGTTCGATCCATCTATTTTATTATTTGCTCTTCGTGATGAACGCTTAAGGACTCTAAAGATTCCCTGCCACATTTGAGATTGCAATGAATATGCAATCTGATACGCAGAAATGATCGACTTGTTAGTGCAAAGGCTCACATACTCAGGGTCAGAGCCCGCAATCTCTCCTCCAGGGAGGATCATGAACTCACCGTCATGATTGTAGCGTGAACGCTTAGGGCAGTCACGTGACCAGAGATCACCACCGGCTACTCGCCCCTAGTCACTTGCACTTAATCACAGACTGGTGTGAGTAAAACTTAAGGCATTGTTGTAGGTAACACTAGCACCAGCTTATCGATCTCTAAACAATCATGACCATTTCGCGCTTGAATGATCGCTCTTTCGTTGACAATAATCCACCGTGGACATGTCCAGGGTCAGCTTGAGTACTTCCCTGAGGGAAGTAATTCTTAAATGTGAAAAAGCAGATATTTTGCAATTGTTGCGTAGTCATCACATACTAGTGTAAGGATGTCAAAATTTGTGTTATAGTTTATTTAAAGCGTTTAAAGCATTGTAGAACCCATTTCATTTTGCTGAACTGGCATTAAAATGACCGGCCTAACCTCAAGGCTTGGACTGCTACTAATAAAGGATGACTTTAGTCAGAATTATAGGTCCTGATATTTCATAATCTACTAAGAAAAAATTGAGTACTGGAAATGTTTCTAATATCTATTCTGTGTTTCAAGATACTCAACTTTAAAATATATTAAATCTCTGGAATGCTCCTTTAATGCTAAATTGATGTTGATGTTGGTTCCCCAGTGCAGGAAAACTATGTTTTATGTTTTATGAATAGTTTAATCAATTCTAATAAATCAACCAAAACGTGTTCTTTTAACTTTGTAATGGACAAGAGATCAACGTTGGATGATATCCAATACCATTTGTCCTTGAAAATGTTTTAATAATAATAATAATAATAATATTACTTATTTATATAGCACATTGATACCGACCGTCTAATTGCCCTTTATAAGAAACAAAATTACTACAAATATACAGCATAGTTAATGCATTGCGTAAGTATCATTTGAGGTCATGCAAGTCTTATCATTTATAATGAGTTTTTAAAATACATCTGAAAACTGACCCAATGGTCAGTGTGTTAGGACTTAGTAGTTCAGCCATTCTAAATTGATGGGACTCAGATGGTAAAAATTAAAAGTGGTATTGAAGTGGATTGATGTGAATATTGTTAAAGGCATTGAAGACTCGCCCCAAACCGCGTGCCGCACCCTGAAACAGTTAACTTTCTGTTGCTTGCAAGTGACGTTTTGTTTGTGTCGCTACAAAATGCAGACAGTAATGAAATGTGATACCTTGTTATCTTTTTTCTATACCTGAGATGTCCACGCTATGTACACTGTGTTGTGGGTTTTGACCGTAGCTGTATGTATTGACTGTACACTAGTGTCTAATTTCCGACAATAGCTAGCTGTGTGTATATTTTCTGGGATCGATGGTGGTGTCTAACACTTCTGTTACACCTCATTCGAAACTAGGTCAGATTACCGGCATGAGACGTTTCTTTGTGCGCGAGTCTTCACACCCTTTAAGTGGTTCATCACAACTGATCAAAATTTAATTTTGTACCTTAGTTTTCCTTTAACTAGTCTGTTGTTAATATGTTGTGGCGTGATATTGTTACAACCACTTTCAGTTTCACATCCTTTTCCATTCTATTGAATTGTTTTCAACAGGTTTGTTTTTGTCACAGTACTTCAAACACTTTATTTAGAAGCCTTGTTCAAGCTTAATAACTGTAATCGCATTCATAACCGTTTGCATTCTCAGAAATAGCAAACTTTTGCATCAACGTAGACAACATGTTGTTTGTAGATTTATGATTTATGTTAGCGATGTACCTTGATATCTGTGTGACCCTTGTATCTTCGATTGAATTGAGCACAAGCTGTAAATTATGATGAATTATTTCAATGTCAAGTTTGGTATTGTTGTATATTAGGTGGTACTTTGTATTTGGTAGTAGAGCTGGATTGGTAGGAGAGGAAGGCATGGGGGGGGGGGTGCAGCTTGTAGGACACACAGGTGGTGATTACGGGTGACCTGGGGGAAGGATGAGATCTCCTACGAGGGGAAAAATAGTGGACAAATTTGGTTATCGCCAAATGTACAGCTTATATTATGCAGCATGGTGTCGTATTGTTGGTGATGCTTGGTTGCCAACTAAAGTACGTCCATTTAATCAAAAGAGGAAGTTATGGTCAGTGAAGCAACTTGAATCACCTGTTAAGTTTGTCTTTCTTTGTGTGTGAAATAATCTAGGCTATGTGCATACCAACATTGTGAAAGCATACCAACATTGTGAAAAATAAACACACCCCAATTATCCACAGGAGTTAAGCCATAGATTGGGACAAATATGGCAATCTTCTTTGGCATGTGGTTTGCAGTTCCAAAAATAGCTTGATAAGGGATCCTCGTCATTTTGAGGAAATAATAGGAATTTCAGTGAATTTAAATGAAAAAAGGGTGCCCCTGTGAAGTATAAAACATGTGAGATGATGGGAGTTTAGCCCCCTGTCTCCCCTCTCTCCAGGAATGATACCCTTCTTGTATAGGGACAAATGAGAGATCATAAACAGGAAAACAGGTAAATTTCAGCTAGCTCTTGTAACACTAAATAATCTTAATTTAACAGCCAGTTCAGAAAAAAAAGAAGGGACATTTAGGTATTTTAGTTACCTTTTTAAGATATTGAGAGTATGAGATATCCTGCTTATAATGATATGTTTCGTTATATGTCGAATGTCAAGTTTGATGAAAATGTTTATATTCCCTGACGTACTTGCGTACCAGAGATTGCAAGTTACCTGTTGCTTTCTCAAGATGCTGCCCTCTTGCGCCAAAAAGTTGCAGACGAGGTAGAAGACAGCAGAGTGCGCCCTTCCAGTCATAAAACGGGTGAGAGCTATGGCATTGAAGCAAATGAAGTAACTAAGGGAGTGGGAGCACATGCTTAATTGCCGAATTCCTCTTCCTCCTTACTCCCCCCCCCCACACTTCCATCATACCAAATGTCTTTACTACATAGTAGAAGAATAGGTTAAAATGGTCACAAAGTTTCAAGAACATAAAATGCATTTTTTTTTTTTTTTTTTACATTGACAAGTATATCCCTAATACATGGTATTTATAATTTTTGTACCAGTCTTTGTATCCACAAGTTTCCATGGTGACATAAATGGAGCAAACCATCCTTTAACGATCTTTGGTATCGTGATGTCGATATTCGTTTGCTTTCCTTTTATCAGTAGTGATTGCCATTTTATTCTAGTGTTATTCTAGCCATTATGTGTAGTGTCAGCTTAGAGTAAGTAGTTTATAACTCCATAACGTTTATGTCAGATCAAAGTATTGACATGCTATGCTCTACTGAGATTTAGCCATGTACTTATCAGTATCAGAATGTAACCACTTAATGTTAAGCATGTTCAGTTAAAGCAGGTTCTTATTAAGTTTCGAAACAATGTCTCTGCTTTCGTATTCGATACTCAAATA
>JAIPMN010005146.1:0-24276 GCA_020650975.1 Apostichopus californicus
TTTCATGTCCCATTTACACGTGGAACATCTTATTATCTGAACAGAAAATATTCAACACAGTATATGTTATTATTGTTTTTTGTGCCTAGCAACAATGTAGATACCATGTAGAGTATTTTCTTTCATCAAAACTCAACCCACAAACATGCACTAGTAGTATGTGTTCCACGTGTAAAAGGGACGTGAACATTTTCATGTCCCCTTTACACGGGGAACACCAATATCACATCTATACTCTTCTTGACCTTCCATTGTACTACATGACCTCCAAATGTATTCTTATGAGTTTCTATCTAGCTTTGGAACAATTCTATGAGTCATGTACAATTACAATTGGTAAATTGGAATAACAGTTGCAATATCTGTCAAAATGACTACAATAGGCCTATTTCAGCTCTGTAAACATTAACCTGAGTGCTAATTTGCATAGTTTCGGTTCACATTACCCAGAACCTTTTGTTGTTATTTGATGAAAGTGGTCACTAGCTGATAAGAAAACATGTGTAACCTTGCTATATAACAATGGTTTGTTCCACCATTGCCTTCCACTCAATAATTCATGTCCCCTTTTACACGTGGAACGCATGTCATACGTGTCGTAACATAACTCAATGTCATTCTAGGATATGCAGGTTGTTTGAGAAACTGCAGTTATCTTTTGAGGAAGTACATGTTTTATCATCTATAAAACACTTTTTGGAGCCTTTTACCTTATTTGAATTTTGGGGTACTATGTCACAGCTTGGTACCCACATTAATGGAATATGCCTACAACGAAGTAAACCAGCTTTCTCGTCCACATCCACTGTATTGCTATGAGGATTGTGTCCCAGGAATGCAACACTTAACGAATGTTTGCGTATGATCATTAAAAACATGCGATGCTTGGCAATACAAATGTGTGTTTTGTTTTATAACAAGAACAGACGATGCTTGAATATCATGACCTCTGCTGATCCATTGGCCTATGAGCAATGAAAGCAACATGTGTAGAAGTATCATGACAAAAGCATGCATTTAGTTTTGCATATCCTGGGCCTAGCGTACTAAATATATTCTCAGTAGCCTCTATAAAGCACACTTTCCATTTTGGCATCAACTTCAAGGATTGTGAGCCAGACCTATATGTTGAAAGGGAGGGAGAATTTTGAGGGTCTCTGAGTGCGTACGTTGCTCTTTGTTGAAAGGATTGATGTTCAAATGCTCAAGTTTAGAACATCTCATCCTGAAACAGTTCTAAAATTTCCAGTTGCAAAAAGAACGCCTTATATCTTACTAAATTCAAAAAGATGTTCTCCATGTGTAATATAGCTGATGAAATTATTAATTGAACTGTGATGCCTTCATCTGTGAGTCATGAATGTAAGTTAAAAAATCAATGCATACATTGAAACTGTCTATGAACAGGTAAAATTGAAATTCCTCAGGGTCATTTCACAAATTTGAAAAGACTTTATGGATAGTACATAAAATCATGGGTTCTCCAACATATTATTCCCATGTTTAGTCAAATGAATTAACAAGTTAGCTCATTTGAGGGGGACTGGGGGGGGGGGAGGTTCAAGTATTTTAATCCAACAGAAATTGATGAATTCTCAATCTGGTAAATTGTACCTGCAGGGCTCAACAATTCAACCCAACTTCTGGGCCTCCAATGCAACCTAAAAGCTGGGAAATTGCCCTTAAGGCCTTGGAAGCAACCAGAGGTGAACTTGGAAACAAGAGTCTGCAAAGTAAATCCCCGGAGAAGAAAACAAAGACGGATGCAAAGAATGGAAGTACTCCGAACGTTCCAATTGCCCAACCGCCTCTTCCACAAGAACAACAACAACAACAACAGCCACAACAACACTACATGGCTCAGCAGCACCAAATGATGCAGCAGCAGCATCAACAATATGGTATGAAGTGGGTTCTTTCATTTATGGCAAAGGCATATAATATAATGTTTGAGTAAAAACAAACACAAGAATCGTCATTGCCCCATGCCTCATATAGATCAATGCTTTGCGATAGGGTACTTTCCCAAAGAGCTACGGAAAACACTTCCAGGTTTTTAGAGATATGTGTGTTGCAACGAGTCATGACTAGGGTCCATAAAAAGATCAAAAGTATAACGACTTGAACAAGTTGTATCAAGATTTTCCATATATGCAGAGATAATACAGTGAGTCGTCCAGAACCATCGGTATTATGACTCGACACAACATGGAGTAAAGAGATTATTAAAACCTATAAATATGTCATGGTATAAATGTCATCTCAAGTGGGGCTGCTGTCACTTTCATCATAGTGTGATGTCATAAATGCCACAAGACGGTGAAAGCATATATTTTCCCTTTGCTTGTATGTTTAATATTTTGATGGTGAAAAAGAAAGGCTGTATTGTCATGTACACCAATCCCAGGTTTAGGTCAGTAATGTAAGAAGCTTAAACATTGTAGAAACTTCATGTAAAAAGGACTACCCCTACCAAATAAAATACACAGAGTACTGAGTAAGGCACAAAATAAAAAAATACAAAGTTCAGTACTGGTGGCTCTGTGATGTCATGTTAAAACATATTCAATCTGTAATCCATCATTATTATTCTGATTGTTTGTGTTAGCTTTTCATTTAAAGAAATCATTCAGCTCTAGCAATATCACTTTATTAGTATAAATAGGGCAGCAGTACTATCCCCAGTGCTCAAGAATGTGTTTGCATTTTCTATTTGAAAGCACTTTCTCTTACTGAGATAAATCAATTTCATTATAAGTTGGGGAGGAGGGAGGCAAGGATAGGGGGGGGGGGTTGGATTTGCCAACTAGTTTTCTTTAAGCTTCTAGTCATCACATACAAGTCAACATAACTGTATGGAATCATAAGCTTCAGTTTCAAATTACACATCATTTTAGAAACCCTGTCTTTCTTTCTTTTCTCTCACGACAGCAAATTACTACAATCAGTATACAAATATGTACAGACATGGGTATCCTGGTGGATATGCCGGTTATGGCATGGGACCCAATATGCCCAACCAGCAACAGCAGCAGCAGCAGCCCATGATGCCAAACTATAACATGGGACAGGTAATAATTATGACTATTAATATGATATTATTTGAAAACTAGCATTACACATGACTCGCATACATAAACAACATCAAATGGTGATTGTACCAGTTTCTTACTTTTCGGGAACAATCCATCTTCAATGGTCAATTCTCTTATATATTCCGAAATCTTTTCTGAATCTATAGAGGTTTACGGATATTGGATGCTCCAGTGAGTCCATCTTCTAATCTAGTGCTGAGTGTAACAGTCTTTAAATTTATGTTTTCAAAGTGAGTTTTTCAAAGCAGTCGATTACTCTGAGTCCTTGTATTTGCCAGCACAGTGCCGTCATCCTGCTTGGTTTTCATCATTGTCTTTAAATATTTTTTGCTTTCAACTTGATAAGACTCGGTGACAGCCGAACTTGTACTCTTGCGCTCTACCAACTTCACTATCTTACCATTGGTAATGGCTGCTAGTAAAAATTCCATTGCACCAGTTATGAGGCAGGAAGCATCATATCATTCACTCTTGTCACAGTTAATGTTTGTTTGATAAACCTTTGCCCCTTTCTTAATCTTAATATCCCAGTCCAAAAAAAAAAAGGCCGTTGGCATTCCAAGTCCCCCTTGTCTGCTCCTACTGGCACCATGAACGACCAATGAAAGGTTTATATTGTAATCTTTTGATTTCCCAACAGCCAAATATGTATGGGCAGTACCAGCCCGGTTACGGCTTTCAAAACCAGTTTCCGCCAAACAGACCTCCAAATTTCAACCGCACCGGTCCTCCACCGGTCCCCAACTACATGGGCCCACCACGACCTCCATGCCCTCCAGGTACAGGTCCCAATCAGATTGAGAGTGGACAACCTAACAATTTACCAAAGGGACCACCTAGTGTTCCCGGTCCAGAAAGTGGTAATCAAGGACAGTCTTCCAACAACAATGTGACAGATGTTGGGAAACGAATGGCAGCGACAGCAAGCTATGCAGGTGTGACCAAGGAGGGTAAGATGAACAAGCCTTCCAGATGGAATCAGGACCACAAAATGGCAGGTAATTAGTCCTTACGAACTCTTTGTCGGAAGAAAATTAAATCAGCACGATGTGCTGAAAGGTATCACAATATTCTGGTACCATACTAGACTCTAAAGTGAGGACGGGAGGGTACATGTTAAGAAGATCACACCAGGAATAAATGACATTAGGAAGCGTTTGATCTGATAAAACACATTAATGTTATGGAATGCCATGAAGAGCCTTTCGCAATATGACAGTCCAATGCCAAAATGCAAATGTCAGCCTAGAGACCGATTTTTTCTATCGTACGATAATAATTTAGATTTTCAGTGACAATCTGTGCCCTTCACATGCCATCAAAGATTAGACTTGAATCCATTACCCCTGCGATCTCACTTTATTGTTGAAAGCAGATAATCGAGGCTGAAGAAGTAGGAAGAGTCCTTGATTCTGTTGTTTGATTTATTTACTTGACCGGTTGTCATTGTTTGTTTGTGGCTCCTAAAGAACATTCTCTCGGTTATTAGGTAAATAGTGCTCAGTTAGAAACTTGCATCCTGTTGTCATTCCAGGTTTTGAGATATCATGCCACAGGCAACCAGTCTCATAAATGTCAATATCCTATATGAGAGAACGTTGAAATGCTCTCGAATTGAATATTGTGTAGAACTTTACCATTCATCATTTTTTGTACTTTTACTACCCATTTTTTTGCCCTTTGTTTTCTTTTTTTGGTCAGCTGCCCCAGGAGCTCAAGGTATTAAATTCAACCTTCCTAAACGACAAAACTTTATCCCAGCTTCCATTGCAAACAAGGGTCCCTTTGTTGGACCAAAAGTTCCCTCCTCACGGAAACCTGAATCTGACATGACGCCGGGAAATAAACCTGCACCAAAACTTGGCAAGAAGGGTCTTCTGAAGTAAGTCTTATATTATCCTAGTTAAAGAAGATGAAGTTATTCTAAGAAAGAAAGTATCGTAGCTGTGGATTTGGATATCAGCTAGCAAAGAAAACATGATTTTCACTTTTGATAACAGCTGAGGTCAAAGTGTTGTGACAGAAAATAGCTGATGCTTACTGTAGTCACAGTGTATATTTTCCATATGCACCATCTTAAAAGAGTCACATTAAAACTTGTGAAGATACGGGAGAAAAAGTGCCTTTCAAGTCCCTTGTTGGGACTAATATACCACAGAACCAGGATTGTTTAGAGCTATAAGAATAATACATTGATATATATAATGTGAGACAAATTGACATCATTCCATATCTTCCTAGTGTGTACCTGTATCGCCTAAGACACTGTGAATCTGGACTTATCTTAAATGTGGCTCTATTTCAAGACTGTTTTCATATGTTGTTTTTTTTTTTGCTTATGTATTTACAGGCCCGGGGACTGGCCAAATGATCTAAAGTAAGTGGCAACTTCCATTTGTTTGTTATTAGAACAATTGTTTTTAGTGTTTCCAATTCAGTTATTGTTGATTTGGTTTTCGACTTGTATATTGTTTGAAAAATAAAGAACAGGAGTTGTTCAGCAAAGTTTCTCCCGGGTGAAGTGGTTATTAGCAGGGAAAAACAAGTTGTATATCAGACTAGTTGACATTAGTATTTTTCTCCTAGCTGCATGTCAATGCCCAACAGTATTCAAACCAGATTGGTATAATACTGGTAGCCCTGGTTATTCCATTGCCTCTTGATATTGATTTGTGATCTGATATGTTTGAACAGCAGCAGCCTGTTTGGTTCCCATTTCTTTCATTTCAAGTGTAATTCATAGAAATATCTTAGCAATGAGTTAGAGGTTCCAACGTTATTTGAATCGACTAATCAGCATGAAGAAGTGTATGAACCCCTCTCTGTAGTCCAAGTCCTTCCTGTAAGGTCAGGTATTGTTTTCTTTAGCTTACAAAGAAAATTTCAAAGTATTTCACGTTGCAAATGAATGAGGGCTGCCGTCTTGATCGTATCAGTTGTCTCGGGGATAATTGTAGGGCTAACTGTCTATATTTTACTCTCCCAGGGATTACGTGCAGCAAGCTTTTGCTCATTGCAAGACGGAGGGGGAGAAAGACTCGGTCGAAGATTTCTTACAAAAGTTATTGACGAGTGTCTCGGGAGATGGATCACTTCTTGACAGAGACTGGGCAAACACACCACTGCCTTTGTAAGTATCATGTTCTCTATTACATACTGGTTAAGTAAAGAATAGATACAGAAGTTTTACCTCTTTGGGGATTTGTTCGTCAAAGGGATATTCAGTTGGCAGACAACGTGAGAAAGAAAAACCTATTCCATAGTGATTGTTGAACCCCCCCCCGCCTCATCTTGATATCTTAATTGTCTCAAGATATGTTTGCTTGAATGTAATCTTCTTTGACTTGCTAAACCCTCAGTTCTTCCTCCCTAAAGTGGGGATAACAGTAGGTAATCTGTGAAGTCATAACTGATAGGCAGTTGTTCTTCAAAACCTCCGCTTTTCATAAATCTTATTTGTTGATTTATCCTCTAAATCTGATATGTTTTGAATGTTTACTAAGGTTCTCTGTATTTTGGAATTTCAAAATGCAAATATTTTGTTTTAAAAACGACATTTTAATCTGTTAATAAGTGAGATCAATGTTATAAAAGGCAAAATCCAAAACAGAAACATTCTCAGCTGAATTACTGTGACAACATTTATTCTTGCTGTTGCCAGAAGCATCCACAAATTAACACCAAATAAGAATAATCCTTATCTTTGCCTTACAAGATGCTATGAGGATACGGTTTGGATCTAAAGATGCAGACAATTTTCAAACTTTTTTATTAGACAATTCAACTGTGGCCACTGGGATATTCCTTAAAGGCTGGAAGGTCTATCTCGACAAATCTGTTCACATTAGTCTTTATTTTCTGTTTCCCTTATTAGAACAATAAATGTCATTGAGGTTATACCTCACAGTTAAGTTTTCATAGTTTAAGCCATTTAGACAAATTTGTTTCTCAAATGGGATACTGGGTATAAAGTATCTCCTGAATTAGGTTAAAATGGTTAAGGAGTTTCTTCAAAGCTTTTGTAGCATTTGTTAACTTCAGAACTTGTTTCCTAGATGTCAATCTACTTTCTGTCCTCTCTTTTAGGGAAAAGAAAGAAAACATGCCGACGACCGTGGCAGCACCCCCTTCAGTGAATAAGCAGCACGCGGAACAGCTGAAAGCATCGAGATGGGAATCGGGTATGCAGAACAGTAGACCTCCACAACAACCACAGTACGGCCGTATCGGCAACAACAACAACAACCAGCGGTTCCCCAACAACAGAGACAGACAGCCCAGTAGGTCCTTGAGATACGGGAAGTATGACTACGATAGCAGCGAGGAGGAAGCCCTGGGCAGGTCTCGGAGCAGGTCCAGAAGCCACTCCAGGAGCAGGTCCAGAAGTCCTTCAAGATCACCGTATTACAGGAAGACCAACAGGAGAAGAAAGTCTAGAAGGTAAAAATCAAAAATGGAAAGGATAGCAGTAGTATGCAGAAAGATTATTAGATTTATTTAGATTTATTAGCAGTAGTAATATGCAGACTTTTATTAGATTTATTCGTCATATTCAAAGGCATTCAGACTCAACATTGAATATTTTGGTAGCCGTTTAGGTACGATAGTATTTAATGCATTTTCCGTGATATGAGGAAAACGTGACGTGAAATGTGGCAACAGTCTGGTTTGTTGCAAGCTGATGTAGGACCGGCAAGAGATAAGAAAAAATTAATAGTTTATTCTGTTATTGCCTAAAAAATGACACTTCTTAAATCACCACATTTCTACCATTTTATCGCCAACAGACCTTGAATCTTACTTGAGAATCACATGACAAGAAATGGTTTAAAAATTAGTCCACTTGTTAGTATGAACATTTTGGTTCACATATTCTGCCAATGTAACGATGATGTCTTCATTATTTATTTTTTTTATCATCATAAATGGAATGCCACCAGGCTAAGTGTTGTACCTTCTTGAGATGACATTTTCTCTAGAGATTGAGTGACTGAGCATTTAGTCGTATCAATACGGATTTACCCATAATCCAATTTTTCTAACTCAGTCGTAGCTCCAGAAGCCGTAGCAGAAGCCGCAGCAGAAGTCGTGGCAGGGGAGGAAGCAGAAGTCCATCCCAGTCATCCTCGGATTACATATCCCTCTCCAGCCCCCGCGGGAAGACGTGGGGTAAGGGAGGCAGGGGGAGAGGAAAAGATAGAGGCAGGGGACGAGGAAGAGGCAGGGGACGAGGACGAGATGCGGGAAACGAGGACAACCAAGAACCTATTTATAATCAAAGGGGCAAGAAAGGGAAAAGAGGAAAGGGAAGGTGAGAAATCAGGTTGTCAGAATATGGCACTTAAATGTTGTATTGAACAAAATAGGAAAATATCAGATGAAAGACTACACACAATAATCCTTCCTCCCTTAACCCCTCTCCCCCAATTTGATTGGTTGTGTTCCTGTTGAGTATATGCGAATACTAACAATTTGACTGCAGCCACCTTTGTTTTCACATGAAAGACCTAGACTTCATAGGTTTTAGTAGTGTGATGTGTAAACTACCGGTAGAGTTGTGATAATGTGTTGGTTGTTTTTCTTAATCGTAAAACTGAGACCATGCTAAAACAGCTGTTTGTGTCTGGTGTCAAATTTCCTGTAACTTGCTGAAGCCTAACAAGTATTTCTCTAAGAACTATTACAATTGTTCAAACTTAGACCGTCGTGAAGCATTTTCAACTAGCGAATAATAATGAGCTGTTAACTTGTAACTATAACTCCATTCAATTCTAAAACTCTTCGGGCTCACACTTTTTCATGTTAGTATAATATTAATGACTTGTTTAATTGCAAATTGGATATATTAAAAAAACATGGACTATTTCCTCTATCTTTAAAGGTAAATTTGCAAATGGAGGCAATGAACAATGTCACATGATTTCATTTCTGAACAGTATTACAAAAAATATGATTTTGGCTGCAAGGCACACTCAGCATTTTGTCGTTGCATGTTGAAGATATGGAAAATTGATCCGTAGACTTGTAAATTATTCAGATCTATTACTTACAAGTTAGTTTTTTGAGTTGAAAGTCCTTGTCATCATTGATGAACTCTTTTAACTATATAATGGTAATATCATAAGATGTAAGACGATTGTTTTATAATGGAAGGACTTATTAGGAACCACTTATGGAAATGTTTCTGTCATACAAATTTTACAAGAAAAATCATGGTTATTTTTCTACCTGTTAGTGGTTCATGTTTTGCACTGATCTTTTTCCAGGGGCAAGGCTGGTATAGTTGGTGAGATTGATGATCCCTTAGTGTCCGCCAAGATGCAGAAGAGAGCGGCCCGCTTCCAGGACATGCTGAAGGAGGAAGCTCCAACTAAGAAACAGCGCAAGGGAAAGCTCTCCATCCAGATTAATAGTACGGTGAGTAGAGATAATAGATTCAAATACCGTATAACCTCTATTTTACATGGAGTAGCGACAAGGGAAAGCTCTCCATCCAGATTAATACTACGGTGAGTACTGATAACAGATTCAAATAACGTAAAACCTCTGTTTCACGATGTAGTGGCAACATTGTAACATTCTGAAAATGGGATGAAATGTTTACAATATCGGAAACTCCGGAGGGTGATTGTCTCACACTGTAGCCTACGTTGGAAGGGAAGGGTGGAGTTTCCCTTTAATCTACGGTGACCTTATTAATTTCAGGAAGTCTTACACTGTAACCTACGTTTGAAGGAAAGGGTGGAGTTTCCCCTTAATCTACAGTGACCTTATTAATTTCAGGAAGTCTGGGAACGTGAAGTTGATGTGAAACACCTGGTATTGACATCAGGGGGTAGTATCTACATTTGTAGCTTAAGTTTAAGGGAGTGTGGAGTTTTGAGGTTATCTCAGTGTATGGCGATGCTATGTCTTCATCATAATGGTCAAATGCCAAAGTTTCTCTAATATTTATGCATCCTCTCTGGAAACAAGCATTTATGATTTTGTCGAACTTAATATTATTTCAGGGCGTATTAACATATTCGGGAATAGTCGGGAAAATTTGTAACGATGCGATAGTTCATGAAAGTTAGGGACAATTCATAAAATCTTGAGACTGTCCGGTAGGGTTGGGCGATATTTGCTTTTTAACGTCACGATAAATAGTTCAAAAATTATCGCGATATTTCGATAATTACGATAATTTTTCCTTGTTGTTTTTAGTGTGTTCGCGAACACACTAAAAACAACTGCCGATTTCCCACCGGTGCTTTCGCGCAGCGAACACACCGAGCACGCGTTGCGTGCGAGCATAATGGCGTGGGGTCCAGGGGCCCGCCTTAGGGCCCAGGTGGGGTCAAGGGGTGGAACCCCTTGTGGGGACCAGGGGCCGAAGGCCCCCGGAAAATGTTAGTATTTTTGCGTGTCTGGCGATAAAAAATTCGCAGTTGAGGATTCAAAATACTGACAACTTTTTGAATTTAAATTGTCACGAAACTGATGAAAATTTTAAAATGACAAGTTAGAGTAGCTATATTATGTGATAAAATGAAAAGAGATTTAATCTGTCTTACAATCTTTAAAAAGTTTAACTTACAAAACTGTCGATATTATGAAACAAACTATGTTCGACAAAGCCCCGTTTCTAGACTGCCTAACTATGAACAGCATGCACTATACGTACATCAGTTTACAACTGATGTACGTTATTTACCCTACTTAAATATCGCGGTAGGCTACATGTACTGCAAATTTTCCCAGGTACCTTGCCGTACAACCCCCCTGTCTAACACCTGTTTGTCAACATTTTTGGCACGTTTCCAAAAAAACTTTTCATGGAGTAAACTATTTTGGCTCCACTCTAGAATTAATTAGGTCAGTCAGTAAAGGGTCTGTAAAGTTATGCGAAATGTTATCTTAGACGTTCAAGAAAAGTAGGTAAATATCCCCGTAACATTAAGGTTAGTAAAACACACCTCAAACCAACGGACTCCTCCGCATGAACAAAACAATCTATTCCCCATGATACACGAGGCACAGTCTATACCATACAGACATAGCACGATATCAAGGCCCCAATAGCTACAGTATGGCCATCTTTATGAAAGTAAACCTTGTAATCCCATGTTTTAGGCCACTTGGCATGATTAACTAAATGCTAAATATTGTTTCCATGTCCTTGTAGAGAACGTCAACTTCGCAAAATACAATTAGTTGTGTTTTTGTTGTTACGTGAGAACCGTAACCGACGAAGTGGTTAGGCTATTTACTATACACTTAACTATGGTAGGATATTAATTTTTCCTTTTTTTTTTGGAAATTCTAGAAAATACTTTCTTTTTCCCCCGCTTAACACCAGATGTGGTCCTATGGTTTATTCATAAATGGGTGAACTAGAGCCTTGTTTACATGACATTAGTTGCATTTAGCACGATATGCCAGTTTCGCGTGAATTTTTCGAAAGTATTTTGCTCGATCTTTCGTAAAATTTGAAAGGTGTACCAACTTACTTTTCGTACACAATTGGTAATTTCTCTGCTGATTTTCAGTTTTGTTCTCTATACAGTGAATGTTGTAAAGGACGGGTTTTTTACGAAGTTCAAAAGTCAGTAAATGAAGTTGATAAACTTCATTTCTTTTCAACTTTCTTAACCATGGAATGCTAGAATAACATTTACACATTAAACGGAGAAAGGATAATCGCATTTTTTTTTCCACATTTAGTTCAAATTTCTTTCACAAGAAATTATCGTCATTTGTTCAATCCTCAAAAAATATCGTCCTGAAAAAAAATTATCGCGATAATAATAATTTTCGATATATCGCCCAACCCTACTGTCCGGAGAAATTGGGCATGTCTGGTCAATTTACCTCATCCTATATAGTATATATATCTCTGTGGTTATTACTATTTCAGAACTAATTAAGAAGTTATTAACCAATGAATCCGACTACAGAAAGCATCTTTATAATCTGTATAGTCTGTGAATGTTGTATGCTTTGGGATTGTGTTGCAAATCCCAAGTCTCATCACTTTATAATTGTTTTAAGTGGAGGAAAAAGTGTCATGTTTTACCTCTCTATTTATGTGTCTTTCTTTGCAGAACAATTCATCAGAAGATCTAGAATGGTCTTTGGAACCAGTAGCTGGAACATGTCAGGATATTTTTAAGCAGTACCTGAGGTTAACCACAGTAAGTATGCAAATGAGATACATCATTACAATATATAAGCCGAAATGCATTGACATCACGTTTTAACGTACAGCTGCTGTCGATCAGGAACTCACATGTGACACGGATAATGGAATTGGATAGCTTTAAAGCAGCATTTTGCGTCCTTTTCTATGTTTTTTCTCAACCTCACTGCTTCTACGATACCATAACGACATACATAACTAGCTTATCTATTCAAATCTAACTTCAAATGTTGGCGAAAAGTCGAAAGATATACACATTTCAACTTTGTTTTTCTCAAAGATATTTTCCGTTGGGATCCAAATAAACCTCGCCCATAATATGAATAATTAAAAGCTACGAACGTCATTGGCCAATACGTAAACAACACCATGCTTGATTTGTGTAGATTGTCTATGACAGTTGTACCAGGGAGCTGTTAGAGTCCAGCTCGCTGGTTGTAAGTTACCAATTCGACGTATTGAATCTATTTTTAGCAACGGCTCATAACTTAACTTGCATCTCTGATTGGTTGAATTCAAACTAGTGGGTTGGGGGAACTGTATGCGAATATTAAATTTGTAATTTGTCGGTGGACACTTTTCTCATTATCTGCAAATGTCCTTAATAACTCGCCAATTAACGCTTTTGGCAGGGAAAAAACTTGGCTAATATCTTAGTTTGCTGTTTTGTGATCGATATATGTAAAAAACTTGATGGACTTGTCAAAAAAGTGGAAAACGGCGACAAAAGGCAAAATGCTGCTTTTAACTCTTGAATGTACTATACTAACCAGATGGTATGGATGCATCTTGTCATCAATGAAGCAAAATGTCCAGATGATTAATTTATTGATTAGTTAGTGACGAAATTTGACTAATATCTTCAACTTGAATTATTCTGTATTTGCATGTTGCTTTATCTTTGCCAGTAGATGTCAACACCAATTTTGAACTAATATTAGATTTAAATTGAGTAGGGGGTGGGGGGGGGGGGAGAATGATTTCAACTATGATAGAGAGTAATAATACTAGCTTTGGTTACTTTGTTGTACTCTAGGCTCCAAATGCAAGTGAAGTCCGTCCAATAGAGGTTCTTAAGAAGTCAATAGAAGCGGTGAAGGTAAAGTGGCTGGAGAAGAAGGAGTATCGTTACATATGCAACCAATTAAAATCCATTCGCCAAGATTTAACGGTAAGTGTCTTCTTTGCATTTCACCATACCTGCCCTGCACCTTGAAGTATGTGCAACCTCAGAAAGTAATTAACGGCAGTCTTTCAAAGTTTTTTTTTTTTTATGGCAGATTACTTTTTCCTGGGATATGTTGGATTCTTATGTTTTCAAAATTAAATTTGACTTTCCATGACAATATAATCTGCTCCTCATGAAGTTGGGGCATGAAATATTCATGATGTAAGGTCAAAATGATTTAAGAATTATTGTTCACATACACTAGCAGTGAGTGACACTTGCAAACTTATAAAATTCACTTCCACCAACCTCAAAGACTCTCACATGTTAGGACTATTTTAGCCATACTGTTGTCCAGTACGGTAAGTGTGCTCTTAAATCTTGTGTGAATTAAAAGAATTAGTGAACTTTTGTAATACTGATTGTTATTCTCTCACCTCCTATTTTCACTTTGACCTAATGCAATGTTTGTGAAATGTCTTAGAAGTCATACAATCTCACTTACAAGGAACGGTCTGTGCTGGTCCTCACCTATCTATAATCTTTGTTTGTTTGTGTCAGGTCCAAAGAATACGGAATGGTTTCACAGTAAAGGTCTACGAAACCCATGCAAGGATAGCGTTGGAAAAGGTAAGTTTGCCATCGTCTTTTGGTGTATTTTGATATCTAAGAGGAGCTGAAAACTTTACCAGAAAGTCAGTTAATCTTTTGAGTTTGTCAGCTGTGTAACAAGCAAATGTTGAAGGTCTGATAGTTAGGGGATGATTGTTGGGAACTTAACTCCAATGTGCTCTTTCTTCAGAAAACTAATTGTTAATGGTATATTTTGGGGGTGTGACTGTACCAAAGAGCACTAAAGTACTCATGCAAATCTGATAAATCAATTGCAAAATGGTCCATGCTCATGTGACTCAGGACAAATCCAGGGATGTGCCCACACTAGGCGGCACTGGGCGGCCCCACCCAGCACGAAAATTACCGCCCAGCACTGCCTTAAAAATCGTGAATCCCACCCAGCACTATTTGCATCTAAAATCCCTACATTCCGAACAATATATTCAACATAATTTGGGCCTATCCTATGCCAAAATCATACAGATTAATAATGCATCAGTTACGCATGCGAGAAACATAACTTACGGCTCTCAATCCGTCCAATCTCTTTGAAACAAACTAATAACTTTTACCAGGTACGTAAAATTTCACTAAAAAAAAAATTAAAAATGTAAATTGTTAGCAAAACTAGTACTTGTGTATGTGCTTAAAAAGCTACACACGTACCAGCATTTGAGCACCTTCAAAAATCGATTTCTCAAAGGGGAGGGGGACCCCTCCCCCTAAGACCCTCCCCCAGGACGGCGATCAGTATACCCGGCACTCAGGAAATCCTGGGCACATCCCTGCAAACCCATCAGCAAATGCTTTGGGATTGCACAGAACAGCAGTTTATTATTACTGGGTAAAGACAATGTGGATCTGATGATGCATAGTCTGGAATGGTTCAGTGAATTCAGAGTGATTATAGAGAGCTTGTTCATGCCAGTCATGTGTTGTTATTTATCATACAGGGTGACAGAGAAGAATTCAACCAATGTCAAACACAGCTCAAGTCCTTGTACGCAGAAAACATTCCAGGAAACGTGAATGAGTTCACAGCCTATCGAATCCTGTATTACATCTTGACTAACAGTTCATCAGGTGAGAGACAGAACCTACACACATATGGATCAGATTAATAAACAAAGCCATGGTTGGGAAGTGTTAAAATTAATAGATATCAATTTATCCATCGATCTCATGAAATAATGTTGTTTGACTCATATTATGCGCTCCTGCTAACAGCAGACCCCATGTTGAACTTTATCTGTAAAACAAACCTTACACTTTGTGTTCAATTTTTGTATACCTTGTACATGAAAAATTATTGTTACAAAGTGATATCATTACGTAATTAATAATATGTTTCTTCTTATAAGAGTTCTCTAAGTTGTTTTTTCTTTCTCCTCATTCGCAGATATAACAACAGCTCTTTCAAGTCTGTCTCCGACTGTCAAGAACAATGCAATGGTCCAACACGCCCTTGCACTTCGAACCGCTGTAGCGTTATCAGATTACCATAAATTTTTTCTTTTATACAGGTCAGCTCCCAAAATGTCCCCATATTTGATGGACATGTTTGTGGAGCGTCAAAGGAAAGATGCCATCAAAGCAATGGTTAAATCGTACGTATATATATTCCTTGTTTTCCTTTTTATTTTTGAGGGTGGGGATGAGGGAAGGTGGCATATGAATGCCAAAGGTTTTATTCTGTGGTAAAAACTGTAAGGTGAGTCCTTCTATAGTGCTAGTGCCCTACGATGAAAAAAGAACATTTAAACATTAGCTGTCCACTACTTATCCTGCTTAAAAGTTGTAGTTTTTCACACACAAAATTTGATGTGTTGATGAAAATTTCGAGTATATCAGTTGCAGAAGTTTGTTGTTATGACTTGCAAAATTACTTCTAATTGTTGAAATCATCAGGTGAGGTTGCTCAGGTAAGTTGTTCATGTTATTAGTACATGAGTTTGTGTTTTCCAATTGTCCAAAATACACCTTTTAAAAACTTCGAAAATCACTGAGATTTTTAAACATTTTTAATTTCTGGTAAGTAGTGTAAAAGTTTCTGAGAAATCATTCGTTACAAATAAGTCTATGAATCGGAGTGTGTAGACAAGTGCATTTCCTGTTTGCTGAATAAAATGAACATGTTTGAAGGATTGACGATGGTGGGTATATTTGTTTAATTCTTTGTGGACTTACTCCAGCCTATCATTGATAATTACAGCTCTTAGATGTCTTCGAGTTAGATGTTTTGCTTTTAATGTAAAAGATATTGGTGGTGGAGCTTCTAATATTTAATGTAACTTTTATTGCAGGTATAGTGGTAAGGTATTCCTGCAAGTTTGTGGTCGATTTCCGATTGAAATTTTTTTTTTTTTTTTTTCACGCTGTATTTGGTGACTAACTCTATTTATTTCCTACCACCTCAGATACAGACCCAACCTGCCTGTAGCCTTCATTCAGAACGTACTAGCTTTTCAGAGTTCTGAAGACTGTCTTAAATTCCTGACTGATTTAGGGGTGACCTTAACTGAAGATAAAACCAAAGTCAACTGCACACAGAGTCAAGGGGTCTTACAAGCACAGTAGCAAGCTATACATTGCATTTCCATGTCTTTATCCCTCCTCCTGTCAGTGACAGAGGTCACAATTTCCCTAGTCCTAACATCTTGCAAATATTCATAGGAGTATAAAAGGAGTATGCAGTGAGTATGATAAGTACAGCAATTGCAGCAGTTGCGATAAGCCTTACTCTCCTCGGGAGAGCAAAGTATCGCGGTCCGCGACCGATTGCTACTGTAGTAGATGCTGGCATGGCAACACTAACCTCTTCAAGCAAGAGCAGAAGAAATTCTGAAGCATTTGGAGTGCGTTTGGATGAGGAGGGACAGGAGATGTTTGAACATTGTTATTATGACATGGGACATGTAGTAGTGCTTTCTCCAGGTTAGAATTGTTAAATTGCTGTTTCACTGATATAAAGGCAATCTTGTCACGTTGGGAGTGATTCATCTTCTATCTATTCGTTACTTAGGAAGCAGTAAGCCATTCTCATCTAACTAAGAACTGAAAACACAAATAAAGTGGGAACTGTTAAGTGTTAACCCTAGGTTGTGTGAAGTCAAGGAAATCAACTAAAATAATTTGAGGAAGCAGTCCAATATCAGAGGTTTACAAACTCTTCAGATACGAATATGGAATTTTCACTTTGTGTATAGCATTTCAAGGGATCATTTTTGGAAGAAAACAATATTTTGATGTTTTAGGAAGAAAATGAACAATGCAGCAGTGAAGAAAGATAAGACAATTGTGACTCTTACTAGCTGCGATTTACGCAGGAATCAGAAAGAAAACAACCATCTTGAAGTTTCTTGCAGAAATGATGGAAAATTGCTGGAGACGGAATGGGGTAGGCTTGACATCTCTCTATGATTGTATCCATGAAAGATGTGACCTAACTAAAGAAATACTCCTCTTAATGCAAGATGTTAGGATGCAGGAAATTACTAAAAACCAGTATACTTTAACTAAAGTACAGCTGTTCTTAGCAATGTTCATGTTTCAAGGCTCATTTCCTATTAAATAATGGGTGTTCTAGGTCAGACGAATGTTTTATGTAGGAGCAATTCATTTGTCAATTTCTCCCAGTTGTGAGGTGTTTTTTTTAGACATGGCATGGAAATGTAAAGTAAGCCAAATCCAATGGTGTGCTGTAAGCTTCCAATTACATGGTGGTGTTTCTGAGAGGTGGCCTAAATATCCTCAGAGAAATGGGACAATTTGATTGCAACTCTGTGCATGATATCAAGTGTTACCATAGCATGTATGGGGTAGAAAGAGGTGTGAGGAGGAGGAGTTTGTGGCTATGTCGATGATGGGTATCTACGTCTTTTCTCACTGGTCTTTGCAACCCTTCTTCACTTTGGAGGCGACCATAGATGTAATGGTCTGTCCCTTTTCACCCTCCTGGTCTGTGGTCACTCAAGATAACCAATAATTGGAAAATGAGGGAATGCCGTCCTGCATTCCTGTGCTATACCTTTTCATATTTTCTGGAAATGCCCGGAGGCATGAACTGTCGCATGTGATGTAGTGTTTAGGGAGTGGTTACGACTCAGACCGGCGAGGGCTTTCTGTCACGAAGACTAGGAAGATTTCTGCAAGTTCCTGGCCATCCCCAGTTTTGGAAAAAAGAAAAATGTCTACAACCCTGATGTTACGTTCACCAACTACTGCATGGTTTGGTTGGCCCGATTCTGGCACCTGTTAGAGTTGGCAGTAGGAGAAAGTGGTGGTACCACCAAGGCAGGCTGTAGAATGTTGACAAGTCTGTAAAGAGGTTCTGCAAATAAATGTCATGAAGTGAAATGTGTCTTTTTTTATCGTAAGTAATCAAATAGAAGATCTCTACCATCCAGCTCACCAGTGTCCAGTTTAGACCACCTAATCAACAGGTGTGCAAAGCACAAGATTGCAAATAAAAGCTGCCACACCCACCAAGATGAGGGATCATTAAATTAATTAGATGCCATGGGTTGAAACACCAGATGTTTGCCATCGTATGAAAGCCGAGCGTTCTAAGATGTCAGACCACCTAAGATGTGCCACCTGATCGTCAACCCGAGAGACGCCATCAAAACAGGGT
The DNA here is from genome assembly GCA_020650975.1 of Apostichopus californicus. Lineage (NCBI taxonomy): Eukaryota > Metazoa > Echinodermata > Holothuroidea > Aspidochirotida > Stichopodidae > Apostichopus > Apostichopus californicus. The sequence goes on from JAIPMN010005146.1 coordinate 18,693, forward strand.
CAACAGTCCTTTGCTACCAATGCAGTTAATTCTGTAATAGATCCATGAACTGAAAAAGTTTTATGCCATTGTATGAAAGCCATGTATGCTTAGATGCCACAATAGGTAGCAATTGTCACTGGTCCACATCAACCCAAATAAGCAATCGTAGTAGGGCCAACTATCATTGGGTGATACATCGATGAAGAAAATGCCTGTAGTTTCATTGCGGTCAATGGAGTGACTTGGAGAGGGCCTTATGATGTCCTTCCGTTGTGTGCTAGTGGAGGTCAGATGCCAACACAAGTCTAATATCTTTGAGGTTTTGCTTTATGATGTTAGGTTTGTGCTTAGTGTGTTTAATCCAGGTGTCTCCTTGAGATGTTTATCGTAATTGGGTCATTTGTTATTCTTGTTGATACCAGTCTTTTAGCCCTACTTTGTAGACCAGATTTTCAGATGCCAGCTGAGTAGTTCCAAAAAAGTTTGTCACCCATAGGGTTAGCAGCAATCCTTGGATGTTACCCACTATCGACAGATGTCAGCCACTTGTCACAAGATGTCAGCTACCACTCCTTGGATGCCAGCAACCAGCCTCGGATGTCAACCACCGATCCTCGGATGTCAACGCCCAGTCCTCCATATGTCAACCACCAGTCCTCGGATGTCAACCACCAACCCTCGGATGTCAGCTCCCAGTCCTCGGATGTCAACCACCAGTCCTCGGATGTCAACCACCAGTCCTCGGATGTCAACCACCAGTCCTCAGATGTCAACCAACCAGTCCTCAGATGTCAACCACCAGTCCTCGATATGTCAACCACCAGTCCTCAGATGTCAACCACAAGTCTTCACATTCCAGTATTCAATTGGCAGTGTCAAGTTCCCATGTGTCAACTACCAATCCTTAGAAGTCAACTACCAGTCTTTGATAAGTAGTTGTGTGTAAACGTCACTTTGCTTCAAAGATGCTACAACCATGGTAATTATTTAGACGTCCGTTGGTGCCGTCTGTGATTGCTGATACCAGTAAGTTGATATCAGGCTACAGTGGGCCCTCCCACAGATCTGTAGCTGCAAGTTTGATGTGTCACAGTGAGTATGCAGATATCGGCGGTTGGTTCTGTCAAGTTCCAACTTTTCCTTTCTACCCAATTCAGTTTGAGGAGAGTGCTGCTTCCAGGTTAATGTTCTGCTGACCCAGTGTACAGCTATGTGATGTCATAAAAGATCCAGCACTGCTAGGTAAGCCCAATCTTACCAGGGGTTTCTCTGTAGAACCAAGGTATGAAGTCTACTCTTTCAACGGTGCAGTCCTTTGCGGTTGTTTAAAGCCCCAATTCAGAAAATCTTGACAAGTTTGCGTGTGGATGTAATCCTCATCGCCATTTTGGGTAGTTCCATCCATCCCAAGTGAAGTACAATCAATCACTGATGCTTGCTATTCCAATTGATGTACATCACCATCGCCAATGGAGTTTCAGCTTACGACTGATGTCCACTAGCTTTTCAAGTTGAGGTACACCACCATGAATTGGAGGTTACAATAATCAAAATCTGATATATGCTTTAATTTCTACAACTGAGGTACACCATCCCCAATGGAAGTACGACAATCAAAATACTACCAGAGATGTTGAAGATAGCAGCCCATTCCTGTTAGAGAGACAACCACCAAAGCTGTAATGATGACCACCAGAGAAGTTGAAGATAGCAGCCCATTCCTGTAAGAGAGACAACCACCAAAAGCTTGAAGCCGAGGACCAGTCCCTGCCAAAGTGGTCAACAAGAATCACCAGTTACCAGTGAGTTGAGATTCCATGTTATTGCAAATATTGTAATACAACATCAGTTGTTATTATTTAAATGAGTTTTGCATTTTGACCATCATTAGTACCTGTTGAGAAAACAGTATGTATTGCTGATTTAGTATGCTGTACAGCTTCTCTCAAAGAGGGTATGGGTAGGGGTGGGTTAGTGGGAAGGGATTGAGAAGGGAATGTACCAAGGCGAATTGCTTGAGTGTATTTATTGTTCCATTTTGTAATCGTGACCTATTTATTGCAACGCCAAATGCGTTGATCATATTCAATGTTGTGTACAATTGGTTGTGATAACTGAATTTTTAATTCATTAAAATATTGCTTGCATTATGTTCTGCATTTGTAGGATTTATTAGTGAATTGTTTTTGGGTAAGTAATTTCATTGTTCTGTGTATAGGTTTATCTAGCTTTTTGGAAATAAAATCAATTTCTGGGCATTGAAAGGTGTAAAATGTTATGTCTTTTTACCTGAAAATTGACCCAAAGCAATAGTACAGACGTATTTGATGGAAAAGGTCATGGAATTTCCTTTTCTGAAATGTGTTTTCAAGAAAGTGGTTGAACCCTGTTCGTACTATTGATAATTGTTACAAAGATTGGTTAGGTAAGGTGGGGGGTGGGGGGGTTGATGAACTAGGGACGGGTACTATGCGTGGGGTGGGAATGGGGTTACATTTTAAAGTTAAGCATCTTATGTAAATGTGGAATTAGTTGGCTCAGGTGGATGGTGTGAGAAAGGATTGGAGGGGCAAGTGGTTAGGTAAGGATATTGGTGGAAGGGCAGGGGGGGGGGGGGGTGGAGAGAGGGTGGATGGGGGGAGAGTGGGTGGATGGGGGGAGAGTGGGTGGACGGGAATGAAAGGTTAAATGCTTTTCGCTGCTTAATCAAGCCCATGGAGTAGTTATGTTGTCCTAGTCCAATTTGATATGTAATTGAAGGAGGGCCGTCAGGTGGGTGGTTTAATTGCACGATCTCGTTTAGATGTTTGTGGTTTGGGTGGGATGATGAATTACGAAGTGCAAGTTCATTTGACAGTTTTATATTGATACCTTCACATTTTTTTATTCTGGCAATTATATTCATCACGGGAAACCGTTAACATTTCAACAGTTCCTTTTATTTTATTCTATCAAGCATCTGTTATTGTTTACTATAGGTGATGTTTAAGTTAGAGTTAAAATGTAGTAACTGGGTTTAGGGGAGGGGGTGATTGGGGTGTTTTGGAGTACTGCATTTCTGGTTAGGTATATTTATATTTAAAAGCAGGATTACTGAAAAAATATCCTTTTGTGGTAGGTATGCCCTAAACATAGTTCACTGTGTAACTCTGTGCTAAAACAATTTTGTACAAACAAATAGGGGGGAGGGGTGGGGGGGGGGATTTTAGTCTGACTTTTGAAGTTTGTTTCCTTTAGAAGATTTTCTCAATACAATGTGCGAGGACAGTGGCAGAGTTTGTGTCAATCCTTGTTTTGTCTTCAACTGTTATGTTATACTTTTGAAGACAAATTTACATAGATCTGTAAATATTACATTCATGTGTCTCATTTGCTAGCCACCCACCATTTGAAGAAAATGTTAGTCTATCATTGCCTCCCAGTAAACTCAGTTCAAATATCAATGTCATTGTCAATTTTTCAAATGTATTGATATGCAATTGTTTCATTTTGTTTTGGGAGGAAGGGAAGGGGGGGGGGGAGGTTGGGTTAGGATGCCTAACTTATTCTCTTAAGATATTAAGTTGCGTACATGTATGTGAAGTGTATTATCTCTTTACGAGAAACGATTCATCTTGAATAATATTGTTGAACTAACTCGTTTATACCATTCTTCCTCATAAATGTACCAAGTTCAACTATTTCTGTACATTGATGTAAATTACCAGTATTTGAAGAAAAAAATAACAATACAAAATAAAATTGGTAAAAGAATAAAAAAAGAGGAAAGAGAAATCTTCAAATAGATTTCAACTGACAATCATGAGTTCTCTGTTATTGTCTCATTTCAACTGCATACAGTAAATCAACTCACTTATCTAGGGGGGGTGGGTCGGGGAAGGGGTATTGGTGCGGGTATTGGGTCAGGTATTATTTCCCATCTCTCAGTTTGCTAGATCATAGGAAGGGTTTTGGGGGGGGGCTGTTATAAAATTTACTTTTACTCGAGTCGTGAACTTTGTCACACCTATAACATACCTTAGCCAACCACCATCCTTTTCCTCCCTCTCCCAGAAAGAAATTAAAGTTTAGATGTCAATTGCGCGTTCTGGGGCATATTTAGACAAATTAGGTCTAAAGACAAGGTTGTGCTAATAAATACTTGTTTCGTCCAGGAGTTGCAACGGCCAACCCCCCCCCCCCCTTGCTAACACCACTGGAGACCTTGACAGGCTAGAATCAATTATCCTTCAATTATTCCATAGACGATAAAGTGCCTCTTTCAGAAGTGAGATACCGAAGAAATTAATAGATTAAAATTGCATATTCTTGCCAATTCTCATGTCTCACGTTGGAATGCCCACATACAATGTTAATAGATTACATGGAGTTTTATTAAAACGATGAGTTTTGTTATTCATCATCTAAGTACAAAACGTCTTCAGAAAGCTCCAATTTTCGGCACTAATCACCTGGGTCTTCAGGTAGTGTAGGGAAGCAGGCCCGAAGTATAGCAAACTTGTGTTAAGGTTTGACTTCCTTAATGCTTCTGATACTCCGAATGTGTAGTATCAGTTCCCTTTCTAATGGACTCGTGATACACAGTTGACGATGATCACAGTCTCGATGCAAAGGGACGGGTCTAGAGCGGATCAGTCGTTCGGTTTTCAGTGGCGGCGCCAGCTGTCCCAACCTGGGGGGGCAACAAGGGGGCAGGGCAGATTATTGGGGGGCAAAAATAAAATGGGAGGTCCGATGCATCGGAGCGATCGCCCACTCTGGCTGGGGTCAAGGGGCCCGCCTTAGGGCCCCTTGTGGGGTCCAGGGGCAACGCCCCGGTGGGGGTCCGGGGGGCGAAGCTCCCGGAAGCTCCGCGATTTTAGAGCTTTCCGGGGCCTAGAACCCACTTGAAATTGATGCATTTTGATGACAGTAGTATTCCGAAAACCGGTCTAGTTGGTCATAAGAACCTACGCTAGTCTTTCCTACTATTAAAAGTACACTCAATTCACCTAATAGGTGCAATTATGTTTCACCATGAGGAGCATGCTATAAGTTCATGTTCTTCGGGCCCTCCCTTAAAAATACTTCAGGTTCTTGGCCACTACGTTGCGTTAGATAGTGTAAAACCGCCTACACCCCCATTTCATGTTTCCTAGCAGAATGTGTCGTAAGGTTGAGACAACTATACTGAATGAATATAGACCTACTAATATCACATTGCAATGAGAGACTTAACTCCACACAGTGTCGTATACGCAGGCCCGGCGTACGCAGCAACAGGTGTAACTCGTTCAAAGTTTGTTTATATGAGTCATTGCTCGGTTGCAGATTTGTAGCACAACAATAAACCGCATACTGACAGGCCCGGTGCTGCCACTCTCGTTAGAAAGTATGACAAGAAATGCTGGACGCAAAGTTCCCGGATCCTTATTGGAAATTGGTACCCCTTATCCCATGATATGTTCCGCAAAATATAAATGAGAAATAAATTTTCTGTACTGACCCTCGTGAATTATATTGTCCCAATTAAATCGTAGTCTACGTTTTGAATTTTTTTAAACTGGGGGGGCAGCAGGGGGGGCAAGACCAAAGTTTGGGGGGCAAATGCCCCCCCCCCCCC
>JAIPMN010005148.1:0-25424 GCA_020650975.1 Apostichopus californicus
TCTTTGATCTCAAATTCATGAACACCCTGAAGGTAAAACTACCATAGTACTATCGTGACAAACCCTCAACATTGTACCATGGAATCTGTAGGAGAAGAAGCATTTTGCATATTTCCACAAAATGGCCCATTACGGCCCACAAGTGACCTTTGACCCCAAATTTCGGACCATCTCTGATGGCCCTATACCCAATGGTCCTTGTGTCCAAGTTTCATGAAATTCCATTAAACACTGTGCGAGTGGGAGCGGTTTAACCAATTGTTGACGGATAGAGTGATAGAGTGATAGACGCCGCACTGTAACAATAGCTCACACCAGCATGCTGGTATGAGCTAAAAACAGGGTGTATATTAAATAACTTATTTACGTTTATATATATTTTCTTTTACTTTGGTGTACTTTAATGCTTTGGGCACTGAACTAAATGGTGGACTCCTGGGTTTAAATTACTTACCCCTGCAATCAAATGCTTTAGCCCTGCCCTGCAATTAAATGGTTTACCACCCCTGCTTTTCAATGGTTTATTCTTGTCTATGAAACAGCAGTGCAACACATAGCATCTGTACTGAGACATAATAACTTACTTTACTCTCGATCAGATCACACACAACCTTGTTGTTGAAGTACTCGATTGGTTTCCACTTGATTCCTTCTTGGACATACTCTTCCTGTGCATAACAAAACCAGAAACTCAAAGAGTACAACAGATATTAAGACATTAATATTGCAAATAGGAACATTATCTGAAACAATGTAAGGCTATCTGTATTAAAGGGGGAGACATTTGCGAATTGGAAAAGACATTCAAAAGCTATCTTTAGATAGGTGATGTTCAAACTTGTCTACAATGGAAACATCACATCTCTACATATATATCTTACTTGTTAAATAGATGATTTCCTCAAAGGAATACTATAGCAGACATTTTGGCATTGAAGTTTGAACAGGAAGTGTTCAAACATTCTGAATTAAAGATCTAGTCATTTCAATGTCATTTCATGGCTAGGCCAATTAAACCCTTCCTTTCAGTCCAACAAATGCTACTCAGTGGGTAGTCTCTGATATCATCATGGTAGCAAATCGTCTTCAAAAGATTTATTTTCCTTTCTTGATCTCGTCATTGATTTCACATTCTGAAATGTAATTTAGTCTGACACGTTTGTGGACATAGCTAGAAACTCACCTCACATTCAAGCTTTCATTAAATTTCGAATTTTAATGTAAAAGAAACACAGTTCTTCCTCTGTGAATGCAATGATTTGAACATGGCAAAAAAAAACACCAAAAAAATGAAACAATTTTGACATTTCACTCTGCAGTCACAGGACAATAAATTTGACAAAACTTCACACATTTGTATCATCATGTTAATATATACTATCCCAATGTGTTTTTTTTCTCATGAAGCGATGACAAGGATGTTATTTGACAGAAACCAATTATAACCACTGGCATGTCCCTTTACAGGAACTGCACATTCATGAATAAATTAAACCATAACATTTAAAAGCCATTAGAAATTCATGCTTCATACTGATGTTGATAAAGGTAAATATACTGACACAAAAATTGCCAGATATGCTGAGGTTGCACATATTGTTTCCAAAAACTGGCAAACTGGCACTTTTCATACAATCTTATTTGTATAGATAATGCTGAGAGTCATGCTTTTGTAACATTTGTTGAAGTTCGGTATCATCAAGAGATTTCTTCTTTTTACTTCGATTTTCAGTCCCCTTCATATTCAAAGTACTCATAGAATTTCTAAGAAGTACTGTTCTCAAACTTGAACAAGCTGGGTGACCTTAGACCTCTTCCCTTCAACATTATGATGTGCAGGATGTTGGTTGGGTTGAAGGGGGAGGGGAGGGGGGAGAGAATAGAAGGTGAGATTGATAAAAATCATCAAGAACCAAACCTGTTCTGCCTTGAGGGTCAGTTCGATGAAGATCTGTTGTAATTTCTCGTTGACAAAGTTGATACAGAACTGTTCAAATCCGTTCTGCTGAAAGATCTCAAACCCGTAAATGTCCAAAACTCCGATGGTGATCTCGACCTGGTCCTTCTGCATAGCTCTGTTTACAGCCTTGGATTGAATAAAAAATACAAGACACACTTTACAGCAACTCCCAGGGAAGAGGTCGCTGTTCGTCCTCACGCATTTAACTGTATCTACAAGCTCTTGACCGAATGAAATAGGGGACCGACTTTACATCAAGTCCAGGGTTTAACAAAAGGGTCAACTGTTCTCACGCATGGCTGTTTTTACAGTCTTATAATGCACAGTGCTTTACATGAAGTTAAGGTCATGGGTTACAGAATTAAGGCATAGAATCTATTCAATACAGCCTCAAATTAAAATACAAAGGAATCGATACATCATGCAAAGGTCAAGGGTCATTGACTTCTGTGTGGCTCTTTTCTTAAGTCCTCACATAGAAAACAAGATTTACGGCATATACAGGTCAAGGGTCATTGACTTCAGCACTTCTCTATTTGAACCCTCACATCGATAAAAAGATTTACCACATATACAGGTCAAGGGTCATAGACTTCAGCACTTCTCTATTTGAACCCTCACATCGATAAAAAGATTTACCACATATACAGGGGGTCAAGGGTCATCAACTTCTGCATGGCTCAGAGAAATCTAAACTGTATGTCAGAACACACACATTAAGACCGGATATGGCAACACCTGTGGCCCAGAACACCTGGGAGCTTCCTCTAGCTAAAAAAAAACTTACCGCCACGAGAAAGTCGAAGATTCTAAAATGTAGTGCTTTGGCGAGCGCATCTCTGGTATATACTGCTTGCTCTGTATTTAAAGTCACCTCCACCGCCTCTGACTTTCCTCCCCATTTACTGTCGAACCTTCGGCTGATCAATTTCTTCTCGAGTGCGGCCGTTTCGATGCCGAGCAGATACGCTGGGAAATCCAAAACTATTTCCAAGAGAGCAAAAACCAATTAGGGGGCATTTATGTCGATTCCCAGCAGATTTCAAAATTAATTACATTTCTTCACAGATTAAGTAGACAAGGGGAATTATCTTGAAAAAAGGGTTTGAAAGAAAAGGGTGGTTGTGTGTTTGAAATGCTCAAACTTTAAGGGAAAACTTTCCCCATGGCTCGGTTACTTCAGAATTAAAGCAAAGTAGATGACAAAGATAGTGGAATATACGTGACTATATACTCACAATCTTTTTCAGCGACCATCGAATAATTTCCCTGCTCTAGAAAGTTGATGTTGCCTAGATGGAGAATCCCAGCTACTAGACTTATTATGGCCTCTTGATCTTCAAACGAAATACCGATCGTTTTCATCGCATTCTGGGGAGAAGGGGAAAAAGAATTGTTTTGGTATGAATCACATTTATAGAAGCAACTTTCTGATACGTCAAGAGATGGTTTTGAAATAGGGATGTCAGAGGTTCTGTGGTGGACACGCTAACAACTAGGGTACACTATCACTCCTTCATATATAAGTGAAAAGTGTCTCCCAAGCCTCAACTCCTTTCAGCACATGCAAGACAAAGAAAAATGCTGTGTACAACAAGTTCTTCGGCCGTCCCATTAAAGGGTGTGAAGACTCGCGCAAAAAGGAACGTCTAGGGCCGGTAATCTGACCTAGTTCCAAAGAGGTGTAACAGAAGTGTTAGACACCACCATCGATCCCAGAAAATACGCACACAGCTTGCTACCTTCGGTAATTAGACACTAGTGTACAGTCAGTACATACAGCCGCGGTCAATACCCACAGCACAGTGTACAAACGATACAGCGATGGACAACTCAGGTCCAGCTAAAGATAACAAGGTATCACGTTTCATTACTGTCTGCATTTTGTAGCAACAAGCAGAAAACTTCACTTGCAAGCAACGGAAAGTTAACTTTTTCAGAGCGCGGCACGCAGTTTGAGGCGAGTCTTCAATGCCTTTAATGTACTCGTCGGTACAGTCGCTTAACATTTATTTCCAGTAGGGGGGTAAAGACGACTCCAGGATGATGATTATGTCATCATGAAAATGAAATTAATTTACCAACGTGTCTTTAAATTCCTGGTTGTCGTCCATCCCATCTACTTTGTACGTCCCACTCTGGGAGAGATAGAAATAATAGTCTGGGGTCGTCAGCCCCAGAGTAGCTGGAAAACAGAAAGAAACACATTTTAAAAATCTGAAGATATTCTCTCAATTTTAATTATTTTTGGGGGGGGGAGGGTGAGGGGGCACATTTCTCACATGGGTTCGCCCAAGGTACGATAACTTGAAAAACCATTACCAAAAACGATACCGACCTGTCTCCTATGCGTACGCACTCTGATCTACCCTAGCCTATAAACTGATAACATTCTTGCAGAGTACTACCCCCAATGACCTTCTTTAAGGTCATTACCCGCTTCCTTTTCCATTGGTGTGTATATGCATACTGTAGGAGACAGGTAAGAGTGGGGAAATGAAGCATATGTATATGTCTTCTATTAAATATAAACCTGTGGTTCATAGGACAGACATTCCAACAGGAATCATCATAACCTTTTCTATGGTCTCTGTAATCAGTAGGGCTAAGGAATTTTTTATTCCTCAGATCACTGGTCTGTTGCCATTTTGTAAAATACCTTTCCAATTTATTTAAAGGAAGGGGAAAGGTGGATCAGTAACCTGTGGTACCCTTCTTCCAGGATGCAGGATTTTTTTTTTTACCTTTGCCTCTTTTTTCTTCTTCTATATATATGTCTATTTCATAAGATAAAACTTTTTTATAAGAGTGAAAAGGGTTTGTGATTGGCACACAAGGAGATGTGGGAACAAGGAAGGATAAAAAATCTGGGCATACAGGGGAGAAGGGGATAAAATGAGCAGCATACAGTACAGTAAGCTTGTAAAATAAACATATCAGGTAGAACAAGAGTGCTTAGGTTGTGGGGAGACAAGTAAGCAAGGAGCGAAGTAAATATAAACATTTGAGTCCTGCAAAGTAATGACCAAGGCAACCGAAAGATCGAAACCAAATCTTTCCACGGATCTACTTAATGGGACTTCACTTGGAAAGCATATATTTTGCTTGCATCAGTTCCAACAAATGACTCAGATTTGAAAGTCTCGGCTTCCTTGTTTTTTTCCAATCAAGCAGGAAATTGTTCGGCGAATTACGTTTTCCTTAAAGGATGGAACATCTAAAACTGAAAGAACAGCCAGTGCATTCATGCTGTAAATGGCAGTCTCAAACCAGGAACTTAATGTAGGGCATATTGACTGCTGAACTGTGTTAGAATCGATGAGGTATGCAAAAGGTTAAACGATATATAGGAAGGACTTGCAATCAGATTTAGTCGAGTTCCCTGAATGACATGCACATTGAATACTGAACATTATCTGCTTGGATATTAATTACAGTATTATAACAGGGTGGGGAAATTTCTGGGGAAAAAAATATATTAAAGGTAGTATTTCTCACATATGATGGTAAAAAACATCATAACTGAGTTCACAGATTTTTTGAGTGCAAGCAGACTGTTCACATAGTTTTTGGTTTCAATTCCTCGTTCATAAATATGGCTTTAGCTCATAAGTGACATTTTTTTTTTATAGCATAAATGGATCTAAATTACAAAGGAAACCAAAGTATCTACTGTAGAAACCAAAAAATGATTAGGTCGTCGAAGCTTAGTGGGGAAAAAAATTTGTTGACTGACAACTTTACTTCTTGAACCACTATTAAAAACTATGCATGCTGCAATTTAGATACTAAGAAAGGACTACAGGAATATAACTCCAATGTTGCTGACACTATTATGCTCTGAATTCAATTCAAAGGCTACAAGCATATCATACATAGTCAACTTTGCATGTATAAGGACTGCTTTAACTTCACCATGATACTCTTATACCTACAGTATAGTATATGTAGTACCTTTAAAATTGCTACAAATTTTACACATCAGCTAAACTTTGCAAAAGAGGAAGGTTTACATTGACCTGAGGTGACTGGTCGTGAAGAATGTACTATAAGCATATCAAACACAGTCAACTTTGCATGTATAAAGACCGCTTTAACTTCACCATGCTACTCTTATACCTACAGTACTGTATGTACAGTATGGTACCTTTAAAAATTGCTACAAGTGTTACACCTCAGCTAAACTTTGAAAAAGAGGAAGGTTTACATTGACCTGTGGTGACTGGTCATGAAGTATGTACACTGCTAAAAGATTACTAGTTGATTCTAGATAGTCATGGTAGAGAGAGTGCTGGGGTTGTGAGGAGACAGGTAAACCAGGAAACGAATTGAAGCAAATCACCGATACCTTCAAAACTGCTATTCCTCGGCTAAACTCTGAAGACAAGTTTAGGTCACTTTGAATTATTTGGTAGAAAATAAAAACGACTCAAATGGCTAACCTGCTTTATTTCTAACCTGGTTTGTAGGAAATACTGTATTTGAATATAATGAATTGGACGAATCAGTGGCTAGCACAACCTTTACATGCACAACCTTTACGTGGTTTTCAAAAATACCTATCATTCATTTCCACGAGAAATGCCAGATTATTTATTAGAGGATGAATGATTTGACTCTTTTAAGTACACGATGATTGTGATCTTAGCTCAAGCTATGTTTTTTTTTTACAGAGCTCGTAATATAGTTTCTCTTTCACAGTTGACTTGTATACAGTAAGTAGTCTTTTATCACATTAAAGAGGTCCAAATCCAGGCAAATATCTAACAGTCGTACCGTTTTGTTCGGACAATCAAAATCAGCTTTAAAGGTCGTCCTGCAGAAGACTAGTTGTTTACATCAAATTCAGACTGCATTTTTACTAAATACCACCAAATAGGTAAACAAATCTATTCATCCTACAGTGTCCATGGGTCATTCCTTGTTATTTTGCCTGCATTTTTTTCTTTTTCAAACAACTTGTCTGTTCAGACGACCATGAAGTGAGACTTGGTCCTCCGAGGGTCAACCAGAAAAGAATCCTTAGAAAGTTTTTCCTGCAAATGATCTTTCATTTATCTGTCCAGCTACAGTAGATCCTCTATCCTGACAGATCATGGAGCCCAATCTTGGAGGCCCAATCAAGTACCACAATTGAATGTCACTCTTACTGCACATAAACTTATCTTCAATATCTATTGCAGGGTCCAAAAGAGTTAATTTCCGATGGTGTATTTATTCTGTCAGTCGCACATACCTCACTTCCTGTCAAATCTACAGTAACTGTTGGTCATAGGGTTGCAGTGGGAATATTGTGTAACATGCATTGAGTGTGCAGCACATCTATGTACACAAAGACAGCCTTAAAAAGTTTTTGCAAAGATTGTCACTTTCCTTTATTCTGTATGCCGCAAAATGTGGGGCTATGGGTTTTCATTAGTCCAGAAACTTAGATAAACCCTCACAGGATCGCTGATTTATAAATAAACGAGCTGAGGGGATACATGAAATTGACCATTAAGCATAATGTTAACAATGCAATGCCTAGCCTATTTGTCATGAAGTCTACAATAACGCTTTTTTTTCTGGCATTTTTAGGCCTACATCGTAGCAAATGCTCATTAGATTATGCGCTCTGAAAGCATCTATATGCCATCTATACGTTGAGAAAACTGATTCACAATGTTCAGGAACAATTATGTTAGATTAAGTTGAATAGTGTATCTGTCACCATGTACTGTAATACTTGTTTTCACACCATTGTTGAAATAGACCTCGGCTCACAAAACAATACCCCTGATGACAGAATGGGCCCAAGCATTGAGCTAATCTGGGAACATGTTACTCTTTTGTTTTTAACTTAAATCAAGCATTGTAAATAATGAAATGTACATTTTCCAAAGGTTTGCCTCTTTCTCCAAAAAGAAGCAAGTTATGCTTAATACATAATGAAGAAGTTGGACAAACCTTGCCATCACTATTGCCACAAGTAAAATTGGCATAAATGTTTCTGTCACATTGCTCGCACTTTCAAAACGGCAACAATAAACATCGGACAGGGAACATCACAAACAAATGGTTGAAAAAAATTTGGAATAAAATGTTATATATATTGTATCTATGTTTTTTGTTATTTTTTTTTGGGTGGGGAGGGGGGTTCACTGGGCATTACTTGAAGGTCACTTAAAGTTTGCATATAAGCCACAGCAAATACTGTACTATAGTTGAAAAACTGGAACATGGGGAATGTGGAGGGGGGCTTACTGTGGAAAACTAGAATTAGATTTTTCTTCTAAGAAGTGCAATCTGATGAAAGTCATGCTTTTTTTTTAATCTGCTACTACACCTTACAGCTTGCTGCAGGGAATACTTTATTTTACACAAAAAGGTGATTGTGATACTCAAAGAGAACTTTAAAAATGAAAATCCATTTTTTTCCATCTAGATATCATATTCTAGCATGTAAAACTATGAGCAATATAGAACATTATCCTGTATCATAAGAGTGTAAGAATAACTTCATTGATCTTTAAAAGGAAACTACAGTGACCCTCTCCTGTCAGAATTGATGATTTTGGTAGAGTAATAGTATAACGGCTCACTGACATATACACACACCATACACAGCAGGCATGCTGTGACAAGAAGCATGATACCGTACAACAGGAATAATACTTTCATGAAAGCGTTAAGGGCACTTTCCATCCATGACCCAAACCTTATTTTCAAAATATGAATACTTCACACTGTACACAAATCTATCAAATTTCAACCAAACCGCTTTCAAAAGAAGGGTTTGTTTCCTGTTCTTACCAAAAGCAGCATTTTGAGTTTGGTAATTGTCAATTGTAACCAAACTTAAGCCCTGTGTTATGTTTTAAACTAAGATCCAGCAAATATTGATCTATATTGATCTGTACCTAGGTAACTACATCACCTTCCTGGAATATTTTTCACCCAAACGAAGGTTAACGTCTGACTCATAGAGGAATCTGATTCAATGTTCAATATTTTGTTGTCTAGACACACTTTACAATGTAGCAGTAGTATTTAACACATTTAAATAAAAACGAGAGGCAGCCGTTTGGCTTTGTGATTTCTTGCCAAATAACTTGCTCAAAATTCCACTTAACTATCTGACTAATGTAGAGCAAGTAAGTTAATAATTTCACATAAATACTTCATTAATTGACATGAAACTTGCCTCGACATGCTATTAGAGTGACTGACATTGATTCTGGAATTTTAGTATCCAAATTGAAAACATCTTATAAACAGAGCCAAACATACAGCTGTAAATCAGTTTTCAATTTACAGAATATTTTCTCTTTGACAACCTATAAAAGGAGATTGTCAGCAAAATGCTACAAAACCTTTTTTGTCTGTCCTAGCAAGAAGTTGAAGGCGTGTTGCAATGATCAGGACAGTCAAAGCCAAGGTGGTTTCCTTGTAAGGAAATCCGTCAATTTTCCTGAGCCACCTTAGCGCGATTGACAAGCCAGTCATGAGTCACATAGCTGAAGGCCTTATTAGTTAATGTCTGGCACATGACTAGGTAAACTGGGTATAACCACAATAGCTTTCTTTAGTTGGAACGAAACTAGCTGAAGAACAAGAACACTACTATGACTCATTGGACATCATTATGATAATCTGCAGCTAAAATATATCACTTACTGTCAATGACACCAAACAGAACTTGTTTTGTTGTTGTCTTATTCAACCACATAGAATACAAATGCTGATTCTTAGCAAAAAGGATTTCATCCTATTCAATAATCAGATAAAAGTCAATGTTAAAAAAAATTAGGGACTTTTTGGATTCAATCATTCACAGAATTTCATTCTTACTTGGCACATATAACCTGAAACAATTTTAGCTCAGAGGTCTGTCATATTTATGATAGATGAAATCTAAAATATAAAAAGATAACACCATAGCAAAGCCTTCTTATCTGGTTTACAAGTTGAAAAAAAAAGCATATGAAAATGTTTTCCCTCAACTGCACCCCCTTCCCCTTCCAAAATAAAAATTAAAAAATATCTTAAATGGCATGAACATAGTTGTGATATCACAGATTCACTATGCAATTCATAAATGAAACCTTGATTGGCCCACACAACAAGTAGAGAATGAATCTTCGTTAAAAGTTGAAAATTACCACTCACTCGGACTTCTCTAATTAAGGCCCCTCTCTACTGTAAATCGAAGTGCTATTTATTTACTGGCATACAAAATGATGTGTTTGTGACCTGAAATATTATTAAAACTGTAATACATTGTCCGTTTTTTTTCTTTAGCCAAACAGGGCTCTGGGAAAAGCCTTCGCTATATTTTGATCAATCTGGACAAAGTGAATCTGTGATGGTGTCACCGCCGATAAAAAATTATGGGCGTTAGACGATACTCAAAGCCAGTTTTTCAGTAATTCAGAGTTTTCAGTGAATCAGACGAGCAAGCAATATACAGTACTTACAATTATACAGACTTAACTTTGGGGTCACTTTAAAGTGAAAAATAAATTCCTAACTATTCTTGGAACTTTGACATCTTTTCAATTGAAGTGAAAGCACATTTAAATGGAAACACATTGGCACGTTGGGGCAGGGGTTGACAGGTTTATTTTTTTTATTTTGTCTGCTTGAAAAAATTATTTTCCCTATTAAATACCTATAATTGGCATACAGGAATCTCCCTTCTCCCATCTTGAAAAGAGGTAGAAAAAGTAAGAACATGGTTACAGAGACCCTGACAAAGGCTTGAGATGGGGTACTCAGAGAGTCACACCAAAGCTTAAAGTGCTGGCTGAAATTGTCACTGCAGTCAAAATTATGATATCAAGGTCCCCTGCCTCCTCCTCTTCCCCCTCCTCTCCCTCCCTGGTGTCAAGATTTGTGAGTTTGGTATGTGATCGGAGAGGAAAATGGGAGGTTGGGGGGTGTAGCAGATTAAACGATTACATGCTAATGTTATATAGGAGTGCCAACGGAGAGAAGAGACAGGAAGGGGCCGTGTACCTTGGATGGGGATAATTATCCCATGCATCATAACTTACTTCTTTGGTCAGCATCAGCACCAGCTATTAACTGGTAAAATATATGGAAACTTCTCTCATCTGGATTCTGACTGACGACTCTGGATTTTTCTAGGAGAAAGTTTGATATCTTCCCACCGTCTGGTTCCCCACCCCTGCTGAACTGGATTTCTACGTACTTGCCCTGCATAATCAAGACAGAAATGGTAAAATAGTATTAAAGGATTGGTTCAGGTGTTTGACATGTCTATTTTGTATGAAAGAGCACAAAAAGAACAGTGAAGAAACTACTGTACCATGATAGCATGCTCTGTTAAGGAGATAAGACACTTTGAAGATATCAAAATTTCTTTGAAAATGACTGGTGTAGAAAGACTTACTGTGAGGGTGTGATGTCACATCCTCACTTCCTTAACATGTGTGAATATATTTCTTTAAAAATTATTTACATTTTTTAACACATTTGAAAATAATATAATCAAAAATTCTTCAGATGTTTAATCTCAAATACTTCCTTTGACAAATATGAGATCTCCTGACATATCTTTTGGTTGAAAGTTATGAAATCTCACAAAATATTTTTTTAAAAAAACAAAGACTTTTCAGGAATGTGAGGATGTGACATCACAGCTAGTCAGACTTCAGCAGTTTCTACACAATCTGATAAAACTTTACACTTGAATGTATCTCTTTAACCGAAAAAGATATTTGAACAGTTTTTTCACCATTGTGTTTCTTTTATTGCCCTCTTTCATATAACATTTGTATGACAACTGAACCAATCCATTAACTTTATCTGAAATATACAACATGTTAATTACCTTCAATGGTTCAATAATTATGATCCATTCAAGTGCAAAGTGAATAAATAAAGAATAAAGAATAATTTGAGCTGATGCCTTGAAATGAAAATGCAAAGCTTAGTCATGATAGTTTTGGTTTCCTAAGGGGAAAAAAACTACTATAAACAGAAGGTAAATATCAGGACTGTAACTTTCAGTCAACAGGTCAGCAGTAACAAACATACAGTCTATATACAGTATATACTACACACACATACATTCCCTAACATTTGCAGTTATTAACTTAATATTTTATGAAAACCAGACAAAATACTTCCAGCTGTTATATTAAATAACATGTTGCTATTCTCGTTGGCACGGAAGGTGAAGCTAGGAAGACTGGAGTTGGTGGGGGAGGGGAGGGGAGGGGGGAGGGAGAAGGAGATGAGAAATACACAGGTCTCTTTCTTGGGAATAATGCTACAGTACCTCGGGTAAATATTATCGCTTGTAATAAGTGTGTTTGTGGATCCAAGGGATGAGAGTGATAACCTTCATAGGGAACCATGATACCCAGTTGTCTAAAAACAATGCTTAAACTAGAACCAAATATAAAGCATATCTTTGGTAACAAATATATCTCTGTTTAGACTCCCATAACACTCAACCCCCCACCCCCCCCCCTTCACTCCTCCAGTCCACTCACATCCCTCCAACCATAATAAAAAAATTCATAATTATTTATCACCATTCTTTACAGTTAATTAAGTAACTTTTTTTCACCACCCATCTGAAATTTTTGCCATGCAGTAGCTTTTAACACACCAGCTATAACTCAGCCATCATATAAATTCACACAGTTTGCAAGTCCAAAGGGTAAAAAAGGAATATTTTTCAAAAAACATCAATCAACTTCTTTTCTTTGACATGTACCATGATCAAAAATATTTTTGAACTGAAGTGGTTGACTATATATGCCAATTTCAGGCTCTTACAACAATTCAAAACTATTTAACTGTAAAAACTGTCAGCTTGTACATATAGTAGTCATTATTCCATACATTACCGCCCAATCATATCTACAGTGTATAGTTTAATACACACATTAACGCTCCTCACAGCCTGAATAGTTTTGACCTTCACGGAAAGAGAATTATCAAAGCTAGAGTGCTGATAACCATGACTGTGTGAAAAGTGTAAACCCTCCCACCGCCCACAGTCAATGGTGAACAGATGGAGGTCATGAAAAATGGCTAAGACAACAACATGTCAGGATATTTCAAAAAAATAAATAGTATTGCTTATTTTTATGCAATCTATCAGGTTTTAAACAATGTGAACAAACTTCCCCAGGAGGAAATATCTCACTTTTTTTTGCCAATAAGGCAGATCAGTAAATTAACTGTCTGCTATGCAAAGTACTGTACTGTACAGTACAGTGTACACTCTATCACGTGAGTCAGTGTAAAATACCATTTAATTTCACATCTGGATCAGAGTGATCAAAAGGCAAAAGTGATATACATACAAACATGTTACAGAAGTATTTCGACTACAGTTTGTAATTGATCTTTTACAACAAACTGTATAATGGAAAGTGTCATATTTGGATCACATGCTAAATTTAATTTGAGCACCACTCAGAAGATTTGGTAAAAACCCATCGTCATGTTGGGCAAACAGAGACGAACAAAATCTGCTTAAAATCCACTTCATATTCTCTTCCTTCTTTATTGCCCGTCTAATTTGATCGTTATAGTAACGACATAATGTGAGTAATTATTAATGACTAACAGACGACAAGAGCCTGTTGGTATAAAAAGAACACAGGCCTGCCACAAAGCAGCTACTTTAGCTCATTTTCGTGTCAAGTTGCTACGGAGAGGCGAGTGCTCTCATGGTTAATGGTTAATATTTTTTCTTTTAATGTTTAACTTTAGAAAGGATCCAGGTTTTTATTCACACAAAAGAATGCTGAATTTGTATCAAATTTTTTTTTAAAGTATCTGACATTGAATGATGTTTAACTTGCAGCAATCAACGTAGGATATATTCAGAGTGTCAGCTCTGCCTTTAATAATGGCTCATATTAAACTGTAGGTTTACAGTCTTGCATTAAGTCAAGGCCTTCTCGTATGAGTTCACAAATCTTGCCTGGTATTAGGTATCTCGTCACACTCAAGTGTGCACGATTTAAATTGTCTCACTACAGGGGCTCTACAGTGCACCCTCATCTATATGTCACTGTGGGGGGACTTGACACAAGGGGTGCAGCCACAACACCTGTGAAGAGAGGCAAGGTAGATAAAGTGCCTTGCCCAACGACACAATGTTATGATCTGTTCAGAGCCCAAACCTGTAATCCTTAGATAGTGAGTCCATTGCTTTTCCATTTGACCACGGACAATATCAAGCTGCCTTGTTAGCTGTTGATCAATTGCTACACACTACACCCAAAAAGAAAGAGAGTGGGGGGGGGGGAGGGGGGATTCTTTAGGGAGCAACTACTTTTGAGATATGCATCTGCAAAAGAAAAGTGCAAGCAACTGATATCATCAGGCTTGAATGCAAAAGAATTAAATGTAAAGTTCTTTCAAAACCTTACTTTATTGCATTAGAAACTGGTACTAAAAACCAAGTAGAGCATCTTCCATATATCCACAACCCCCCCCCTCCGGTCCAACAGTGCTCCCATTCCATCCCCCCCCCCTTCGCCCATCACCATGACTGCACAATTTCCTATAAGACTGTCACACACATTTTAAAATTGACAATAAAAAGAATTATTCGTTATATCTCCCCTTCAAAAGTTAAGATCCACCAAGTTGCAAAATGCAATGTCAGCTGGGAATTGTGTTGTATACTTACAAATCGACTAGAGTTGTTGTTCCTCACTGTCTTTGCATTTCCGAAAGCTTCTAAGAGAGGATTTGATTGGATGATGATATCTTTAACATGTTGCACTCTGGCCCCGCCTCCTGATACTTTGGCAATGTAGTTCATGATAAATTTGGCTGCCACAGTTTTACCAGCGCCACTTTCACCGCTGTCAAGACGGAATTGAGAAAACAGAAATTTGAAGTGATGCCCAAAATTATCGACTGGAAAGCAGAATTGCAGAAAAGTAGAATCAGTTATAGTGTTTATGTATATATATACTGTAATACATGTGAGTCTCTCTTACCTTGAAACCTACCAGCAACAGGTAAAATCTCACTTCCGAAACAGTCCTTTTAACATATTGTCAAGAGTTCAGACACAGAGAGAGAGAGAGACAGACAGACAGACAGAGAGATGCAGCATCCTGCATCCAGGCTGCAAAACATGTGATCTTTTGTGCTGTGCAGTCTCACACAATATTAGGCAGTGCTGTTCTGCCTTGCTGCAGGGAATTTTGCAGCTATTTAAAGTACTGCAGCTTTTCATTTTAACAACTCTGATAACATTGACTACAGTGTTTACTATATAGCCATGTCTTCAGATCACCAACAAATACAAGATTATGGAAGGAATGTCAGGTTTGCACAGAAAAATCACACTCATAACTTTTTTCCCTATTGACACTTTCAAATCAAACTGTCCCTTTAAATCTGCTAATTGCATATATTGTTTAAGAAAGTAATTAGTTTCAGTTCTTCTTACGTACTGTAATTAACCTACAGAGGCAATGGGCAATAATAATACCAGTTGTTGTAGGCAAGGTAGATTAAGTGCATACTGTATGTATGGGAGCTAGGCTATGAGGAGTGAACTATATATTGAAAGTCATCCCTCGTACAAGAATCTGTGGTCAACTTACTACTCCTCGGTGGTTTTTCTGACCTCCAGCATCCACCCCCCCACCACCCGCCACCCCCCCCCCCCACACACACATCATACATGATCACCCAAAAGATGCAAAACAACTATTCCCCAAAGCATTTACTCCTGAGAAATGACTTTGGAAACTTAACACTAGCACCCAAAATTTTATACAGGACATTATAATATTATATTCTGTAATTTATTATATATACAGTATTCTTATTATATTTCATAATGAGGCCATATTAACGCATACTAAAAGTCTTTTCTCTTGTCAACTGCTGCTGTCGGCAGTAATACTACATTTAATCAGTATCTTTTCTAACCTCCCTCCCTCTCCCACCTCTTCCCCCTCCCCCTTTTGTTTTTGTAGCAGCCCAACTTCCCTGTCGCTTAAATTTCTCTATTTTCTACACAGGAGACTAACTTTCCAAATGTTGCTGTGAAAGTGTCACTTTTATAGTATTATCATGTTACCATTAATAAGCTACATACATATATACTTTACAAGGAAGCTTCAGTATTAAATTACGAATACACAACATTATAGTTGTACCTGTATAGAGTACAAAAGCCTATTGACTCTCAAAACAAACAAAGAAACAACAAGCATCACAACGCAACACAACTCAGAGAAGGTGTTTTTAAATCGGGGAAGGATGGAGTTTCAATTATCAAACCGTTTCACATCCAATGAAATTGAAATCAGGTCATACCATGCATCGTTACTCGGCGGAAAACAATATCTAATCACGGTGTCAAAGGCAAAGATGCATTTTGTGTTTCAGTTGAAACTTCCCAGCCTTCGCCTCCAAGCCCCCTCCCCCCCCCCTCCCAAACAAACAATGCACCTGCTCTCTACTTACTTCATATAAGTAAAGTGATAGTACCCCCTAAAAGAATAAATAATAATACCGGTATGGAAGGCAGAAAAGGTTCATAGTGAGAAATCAATAGTATGATTTACTGGTCAATGGGAGGAACATTAGTCTGTCCGTAACACTTCTCTTTCAAGAATTCCGTGCATCATATAGCTTAAGACACTATAAATTATATGCCAATTTATGAGATGAAGAAACATTTTTGAGGTAAATATGTATAAACAAAGAAAGCAAATGGGTAATTTTGTAAATTATATCATTTTTGAATGTCATTTTTATCTTTCCTTAGATCTATGAAAACATTATAAACAAATCAAATATATTTGTTTGA
The DNA here is from genome assembly GCA_020650975.1 of Apostichopus californicus. Taxonomy (NCBI): domain Eukaryota; kingdom Metazoa; phylum Echinodermata; class Holothuroidea; order Aspidochirotida; family Stichopodidae; genus Apostichopus; species Apostichopus californicus. The sequence continues at coordinate 16,773 of JAIPMN010005148.1, forward strand.
AAATATCGAGCCCCGGTATGCCTCATTATTGTGTTGCAAATAACATTGAAAAAAAAATTGAACACTTTCAAAGTTTTTCAAACCTATGGTTCTTTGTTTAATGAGGACATCACAAATGTTGACATTCTTATTTATGCATTAATTGAATATGCAAGAAGCCCCTTTTTTAGCTTTCTGGCACACTGGAAGCTCAAGGAGGGGGGGCGGGAGGGGAGGGAGACGGTCAAGGGGAGGGTAACGCTCGTGACTTACCTGATGATAACGCACTGGTTTTCAAGCTCTATTAACATATTTCTGTACATGTCATCACTCAAGGCGTAGATGTGCGGTGGATTCTCATAAGCAGCCTGTAATAAGGAAAGGGAAAACACATCTAGCCAGGTTATAAAAGGTCGAAGTCATTTGTTATCCATAAAGTTGTGCTGTACATACACACTACAGGTATACATGCCTTATAAATATATGAACCATAAAAGGATGTGATAAATAGTACTTATATGTTAATTTTTTATAACTCATTTATTATACCATACTGATGTCAAACATTTATGAGACACTTTTATATAATGAGAGCCAACGTGTGGTTATTATGCTTCCTCATAGACACAAGAATCGTATCTACTGCACAAATTCTTCGTTGTATCTTTGTTAATAGTCACATACATACTGTGTACTCTATGTATAGGGAGTGTATTGATTGCTACATAAGCCCACAAGGATTTCTTGATGCACTTCCTTTCACATTCCATATCTCTCTGTATTCGCTACATTTGTTGTATATTGTGAAAAAACAAATAAATTAAACGAAATAATCGAAACATAACATTTTCAGTATTTCATTCGTTTCCCTTCTTTTTTTGTCTTTCATTTACCTAATATGGGTCTAATCGAATATTAAACAATATTTACAAGTAGCACTGTATCTGATTTGACAGGGCACATTTCTAAGGATTCATGATCCTTTGGTTGTTGGAATGTTCAGTAAATTACAATGTCAGACAAAAATGTAGCAAAATAACCAAGATTGACCAATATGTACGCTGTCCGAGAGATGTGTAGGTTTGGTGGATAGAACACCAATATGTACACTGTAGGAGAGATATGTGTAGGTTTGGTGACTAGAACACCAATATGTACACTGTAGGAGAGATGTGTAGGTTTAGTGAATAGAACACCAATATGTACAGTGTAGGAGAGATGTGTAGGTTTGGTGACTAGAACACTAATATGTACACTGTAGGAGAGATGTGTAGTTTTGGTGAACAGAACACCAATATGTACAGTGTAGGAGAGATGTGTAGGTTTGGTGAATAGAACACCGATATGTACGCTGTAGGAGAGTTATGTGTAGGTTTGGTGAATATAATACCAATATGTACACTGTAGGAGAGATATGTGTAGGTGTAGTGACTAGAACACCTAGAATAATAATAATAATAATAAATGAGACTTATATAGCGCCAAATCAGTAAACAAAAGTCACTGCTCAAGGCGCTTTACAAAGAAAGTAAATTAATTTACAAAAGAACAAGTGAAAATATGGGTCTTAAGTAGACTTTTGAAAGTAGAAAGTTTATAGCATGTTCGAATGTGATCTGGTAACTTGTTCCAGAGATAAGACCCAGAGTATTCGAAGCTTCTGTAACCATAGGTCTTCAAGCGTGGTTTAGGAACAGTTAAATACAGTTTGTTGGAGGAACGAAGTGTGCGAGTTGGAATATGTACCCTGTAGGAGAGATATGTGTAGGTTTGGTGACTAGAACACCAATATGTACACTGTAGGAGAGATGTGTAGGTTTGGTGAATAGAACACTTATATGTACACTGTAGGAGAGATATGTGTAGGTTTGGTGAATAGAACACCAATATGTACACTGTAGGAGAGATGTGTAGGTTTGGTGAATAGAACACCAATATGTACACTGTAGGAGAGATATGTAGGTTTGGTGCATAGAACACCAATATGTACACTGTAGGAGAGATGTGTAGGTTTGGTGAATAGAACACCCATATGTACACTGAAGGAGAGATGTGTAGGTTTGGTGAATGGAACACCAATTTGTTTACTGTAGGAGAGATGTGTAGGTCTGGTGAATAGAACACCAATATGTACAGTGTAGGAGAGATATGTAGGTTTGGTGACTAGAACACTTATATGTACACTGTAGGAGAGATGTGTGTAGGTTTGGTGAATAGAACACCCATATGTACACTGAAGGAGAGATGTGTAGGTTTGGTGAATGGAACACCAATTTGTACACTGTAGGAGAGATGTGTAGGTTTGGTGAATCGAACACTGATATGTACGCTATAGGAGAGATGTGTAGGTTTGGTGAATAGAACACCAATATGTACACTGTAGGAGAGATGTGTAGGTATGGTGAATGGAACACCAATATGTACACTGTAGGAGAGATGTGTAGGTTTTGGGGAATATTATAAACACCACATTGGGCAAGTAAAGCACTCCTTCAGGTGGATCATAGGCATTCCCCTTTTTTTGTTTTCTTTCAGTATCTCCAAGGTGATGGAGAGCGACACGTAAAATATCATTTTACCTACTTTGTGGATTTTATAATATCATTTTACCTAATTTGTGGATTTTTACTGCAGTTACAATGTAACCTGGATTTGGTGTAAACAACTGTTCTTCCTCAGATGTCCTCCAAAGCTAAGTCTTAGGATAATATACTTTGTAGCCTAGTCAGAGACCTAGTTCTGATAAAATTACGCTATTAGGCCTAGCCAGAGAGACATTGTGTACATGATCGAAGTTCTGTGATACCAAGTGTAGTATTATGAGTCACATTAGGCTAGGTTTTGCACACTTATTACTGTTGTCATTAGTCTGCAAGTCGCATCGCTTGGTTGCTTCTGAATATTCATTAATTACAATGTGTTGCCTCATTGGCTTGTTTAAATCAAGAGGCACATTATATAAACAGAATACATGAATGAAATCTATCTTCAGCGGATACATATTTTTATACTATCGATCATTAATTGCTGAATTAACGAAACGTTTTTGGCAAAATTAGCTTGGGTGAAACCTTCTCATTTTCATGGTTTACCAGATAAGCAGCTTAAACAAAAGTTCCAATTTTTTGGAAAATGAACAGTTTTATGTACTCCCTTTTTTGAAACTCACAGATTCACTTTAAGGGAAATTTTAAACCATAACAACTTAAAACCTGTCATATATATATATTCAACTCTAGTAACAATAACCTTTTGATATTTTGCCGTCTCGTATATCGGTACAGTTGTAAACTGTGTGCAGTACTGATACTACTGTATGGTCTCAATCAGGAAGCCAAACAAGGATGCTCCCTATTGTTTTCTTCTTAATTCTAACCTACTTAGCACAGGAAGCGATTGCTATCACTTGAAATGTAACACTTCCGTTTAAGGTCCAAAAAAGACAACTGCAAGAAGCTTAAAAGGCAAAATACAGAATGGTGATATATATGGCATTGCGATCTACATATTGACAACTGGAGGGATGAATTTGATAAACATTTGTTTCAAGTTGTTTTCCAATGTGGAAAACAGCATTAATTAGTGAATTATTAACAGATCTCAGGTAGCTCAGATCCAACCCAACTTGTCATTTGCCAACCACCAGCTTGCATCAAATGTTTTTCACTTATCAAATGCATTTGAACAGATTTGTGTTGGTAGTGTGTTGCATTCGAATGGCAGCAGCTGATGTTAAAACCAGGAAGCCAGTTGGATTTTTGATTCCTTACCATAAAATTGTAGAGCAAGTGAGCTAAATTTGTCCAAGAATTAAGTATATACGTAAGAACCAGAAAAATATGAGAGATTTCCATCTCTTGTTTGTAGAAACACCCACTTGTGGGCATCGACCAATTAATCCACCGGTAAGCATTTTATTCAGTATAGAATTTCTATTCCAAAATGTTCAAGATCTAGAAAAAAAACAGCCTTCGTAGGTGGAATATTAGACAAACAGATTATGAGTAAATGGACATTTCCATTCACCAATTCTGAGCTTGCAACTCTGCCACCAACCGTCCCTTTAATAATTGTTATTAATGAATGAGAGATACATGACAAGTGTTGTTTATGCACTGTGAAATATTTTCACAACTTAAGCCAAAGCCAAAGTCATCTAGTTTAATTAACTGAGAAATAAGGCCAAATTTGAGACCATTTGTAACAACGGATTGACCCATTGAGCCAATTTTGAGGTCATTTGAGATAATCGGTTGACCCTGTGGAGCTCAGAGTGGAAAACAGATAAAGGTCAGGAGTGGTTAAAGCACCCAACACAAGAGTATCAACTCTTTGAAGCAGTTTCATATCCTGGATGACTATATGTATATATTTTGATCAGATTTATTTAATATTGAGCCAATTCACAAAATTTAACTGAAATTGACTAAACTTTGTTCAACAATAGAATATCAAAGCAGGGTAGAACTCACAGATTAATTATAGCTTTAATTTTGCAATTAGCATGTAGGATTACATACTTTGACACATGCTGACCTCATGTGACCTTTGACCTCTCCCAATTTTGCTTCGGGTTCTTGCAATCACAAAGCTGGATCTACATACCAAGTATGAAGTTCTACAAAGATGTACTTTTTGAATTAACAAGTTTACAAGGATTATATACTTTGACACGTGCTGACCTCGTGTGACCTTTGACCGCTACCAATTTCGATAGGGTTCTTACAATCACGTAGCTGGATCTACATACCAAGTATGAAGTTCTACAAAGATGTACTTTTTGAATTAACAAGTTAACAAGGATAACATACTTTGACACGTGCTGACCTCGTGTGACTTTTGACCACTACCAATTTCGATAAGGTTCTAGCAATCACGAAGCTGGATCTACATACCAAGTATGAAGTTCTACAAAGATGCATTTTTTGAGTTATCATGTTTACAATGTCCTACAGACTTTGACTTATATGTTGACCGACCTCAAATGACCTTTGATCTCCACCAATTTTTATAAGGTTCTTGTGCTCACTACACTAGACCTACATACTTTGTATGAAGTCATGTTTTATCTCCCTGAAAGAAAGAAATTAACAACGTAAAATAGGTCACAGAACCATTAATATGCTGGCTGCACCAATGTTGTCTCCAGCGATCATTCCCAAAGAGCATTAATCACGGGACTGATGCCCTTGCTTTGTCTACAAAGGTAGCTAATCTCCTCTAAAAGAAAGTAATAACTAGGGCTTGGGAGAATAATCCCACTGCACCTCAGAGCTGCAACTTGTACTGGATGTGTGTATGTGTTGCAAACTGCCTAAGTTTTTCAAAATCTTTTCTTGCCGTCTTCATTGCACACCCATTACCATAGACTGAACTCAGCGTTTAAAACTTTGCAATCTGAGCGATACCTCCTTGGGTGGAGCCCCAGTTTATAAACTGTCTTCTAATTATCCAGCATATGTAGCAACCATCAAACAAATCCATGAAAACACAGCATAACCTGGTTCCTAGACCTCAAAATTTTGAATTTCACCCCTGGATACGATCTGTAGCTCTATACAGCTAACATATTTTTACTTTCATAATGACAAAAAAAAATACAACGAAAGTGAAGGATTTCACCTCCCCACATGTATGACAAATCACAACTAAAATAAAAAGTTCTGAAATTATCACTTATCGGCAATTAACAGTAATGCTGTGTTTCCATGGTATGTTTTATAATTGCTATGCTGGGTAACTACGAGAAGTCACGAAATCTGTAGAGATAAATTTCCCACCTTTAGGTCGCACCCCATTGTTTGTGGACTGTCGCAATTAGAAGATTCATAACCCTGGAATATCCCTGGCACGACCATTTTATTACCTTTGATATTTTCACAGTTCCTTTTAATCATTTTTTCCTTTTTCCAGCAGCAGTGCACAAGTAACATATACTAAACTTCACCAGGAAGACACCAGTATGATAATAACAGGAACCTTGCAGATACTGTACACGTACAATGACCAGTAGAGATATGTCATCACAAAATACCAAAAACACAAAAAAAGTCAAAATACAGTTTTGAGTAATACCTGTATACAATTGTAAGTAAAATGGCACCTATCATTTGTATGTATGTATGTATGTATGTATGTATGTATGTATGTATTTTAGATCCTCCTGCAAGCAAGAACTCGCGAAGAAGCCATCGTTGGCTCATCAAAGCTGCAAGCAGACCGAAGTCAGTCACTTAGATTCATATTTAACGTCCATGATTATGAATTGTCAATTGTCAACAACTCTGTAACTGGGCGACATACACTGATCTTGGAGTGACTCGAACTCTTGACCTTATGATTGAATGGCACCGGCATTAACCACTGAGCTAACACTCCTTACATTTTCATTCACTCCATTTCATTTTACATCATTTTCTGTAGGCACTGTCCATATACTATGTACTTGAACCTTTTTTTTTTCGGCAATTTAAGTAAATTAAGAATATAAAACTGACTGGGAAAGTTTAGACAATGGAACAGAGCATTTGAACCAGTGACCCAGAGGTCCCTGATTTGAATCCTGTTATAGCCACAAATTCTTTATTCATGTTAGTGTGTGTTTGCGTGTGCGTGCGTGATTGTCTGTGTGTTAATACCTGTGTGTCTGTTCATTATAATCACAGCAAATTAATACCGAAGGTAAATATGGTATTACTTACAGCTCCTTGATACATGTCAACCTCCCGATCTGTAAAGTAGGGCATCTGCTTGAATGGATTGATGGATATAAGCACAGGACCGATGTAGGTCTGAAAGGAAAGTCTGATTAAGGAAAATGATAAAAATCACAGCTTTGAAAAAAAAAAAACTGTCATGACTAGATACTGAAGGGATATACACTTAAAAGAGTCTGAAAACTAATCTCTCTCAAAAGTCAAAAATTTCCTGTACTCAATGATAGTATCATTTGATATGCTTAGCAGCTCAGCAACATATGCATTTTGAATAAAGTCAAGGAATATATGGGGATGGGGATGGGGACAGAAGCAAGGAATATGGGGGGGGTGGAAGAAAGTTAAGCACTTCACCAGTCAGTCAAATATTGGGTGTTTACACAAACAGTAAAAGAAAGATTTAACTAGCTGTGTTGGTATCTACAGCAAGACTTCCTTATTTTTCATTTATTGTTAGCACAGTAGTGAGACCTGACTGGAAGCGCCCTTGTACATTGTTCAATCACTGATAGGTGTCAACAACTTCATGCCTCCACCCAGTAATATATGCAATACCCGGGTACAAACATCAACATTAGCAAGGATACGGCACGAAACCACAAGGGACAACTGCAGGTTAACTAAACGACTGTAAACACAGACCGCTTTGCTATCTACAATGCAATATGAGTATAAAGTACAGTGTTGATCAGCTCACCACTGGATACAGTTCATACAGTACTAATGATACAACACGTACCGTAGGCACATCAACAATAGAGAAATGTAATATGATGATATCTGAAAGCCTTTGAAACAAAGTCTGGCTTTACATGTTCATCTCATAATTGCTGTATTGTGTGTAACAAGTAAATATTACCTTTTGTGAAAATGTAAAAAACTGTAAGTGAAAAAATCAGAAAGGTAACAGGCTTTGAGATTCCTCACCATGTTGTATGAAAACACTTAAAGTAACACCTGAACACACAAGTGTGCAAAGTTCTAGATTGCAAATGACCTTTGACTTTCACAGATCACAGGTTTTGTATGGTATTAAATATCTACACATTATGGAATCAATTAGAGAAAATGGGGATAAAATATATCAATTTTGTAGGGCAATCAAAACAAATTAAAAAAGGTAAAAGAAAATTCGCAAGGTTTTTGTATCAAGAGTAGCTCTGAAGTAATAATGTGATCCATAAAGTTGTTCTTTTCACTTTTACCACAATATTATTACTGAATGCTGAGCTTCGTTACTGGTTATTTGGGAATACCATGCTCTTAGATATGAATAGTCCCGAGGTAAATGTTTTCGCTGTCAAGTGGAAGGAAAACTAATCAAGCCTTGATAATCAGAGTGAAATTTTTGTTCAATTTGTACATGCCGCTTTTGGAGTTTTAATTAAACTCTACCTCTTACTGTAACTTAATTATCCATCAGTATAAAGAGTTCCCTTCATTAAGAAAACTGCAAATATAAAAAATTAATAAATGAGTAACTACTGTACACTAATACAAAGAGACTGTAGGGCTGCTGAATGAGTCAAATGAAAAATGAAACTCTCTCTGTGTTTCGAACAGTTCTAAAATAGACCCGGTCCTGTAATATTGGCAAGCACGTTCAAAGCTCATTTCCACAACAAATGTTAACAACACTTCCTGTACATTTTTATATATAGATTACTAAATGGTTACGATTTCATTGTACTGTGACGTTAAACAGCTCGGCGGTTTTTACATGTAAGGTATTGTCTGAAGTAGCCATGAAGCATGTCATAGGCTTGCCGATTAAGCAATTTCATTTAATTGTATATGTATACATACCTTATTACTTACAGTAGGAGTGAAACTTTTCTACCGCATATGTAGATACTGTGCGTTACACATCAACTGTATAACATTGGGATGAAACAAAATGGCCTCACGTTGTGCATAAAGTAGTTCAATATATAAATAAATATAAATAAATATATAT
>JAIPMN010005150.1:3438-14250 GCA_020650975.1 Apostichopus californicus
AAAAAGTTGGAGGGGGAGATACAGGATTACTGACCTAATGAGGATCTTTCTATACCTCAATCCCTCTCCCCATCTACCCCCCCCCCACCCACCGGCACCACAGGCTAAAACACTTTCATACTCAGTACCTAATTTGGATGAAATGAGAAGCTACAATATCATAATAAAATACTTAGTTAACACTCAAGCTTTACGTGTATCTGTAAATGTATACTTTTGACAAAGTGCTACTGTCAAATCATACCTGATATGCCTTTTCCTTTCTTCCATCTTTCCCAGAGTTCACTCTCCCCACCCCCCCTCCCCCACCCCCTTCATCCCCCTCCCCCAACCCTTACACATCAATTGAGCTGTGCTGTTGACTGACATTAAATCAGGTTCTTGTAATGAACTGTACTCGTCAAAGCTTTCATAGTACTTATGAGTACCTGTACAGTTACCAGTACTAATTTGCAAGTTGAGAACACAACCAAACTCCATGAAGCATATTAGCTGACCGGCACACTTGAAAGATGAATTAAGTATTTCTGTGTTCTTTGTGTTACTGTATATGCAAGTGATATTGGCAGTTAATTTCTCCTATTACCAATACATGTATTTTAAAGAGTACTGCAGTAATTAATATGCTGTTTTGAGAGAAAGTGAATTAGTTTCTATCATTATCTCCTGGGTTTAAGCATAATTCCATCCAGGGCTTTCTTACCTTGCAATTAATGTTTTCTGTAATTAACAAATAATATTGGCTGTAAAAATGATCCCTCCAGGAAAGATTGATTATTGAACCTGATACCACAATCCAAATCTCTATCGGAAACCTAGTACACTGCAGCACTGACAATGTTGTGTGCAGTTGAACCAGGGAGTTGTTCCAGAACAACTCCCTGGTTCAACTAGGCTTGGGTCAGAGCTTGACAGTGTGGCTGAATATAATTTGGAAAGTAAAAAAAGTGCACAGCAGAAACAGCTGGGGCTTCCTAAAGCAGCCTTTTGTGTAGAGTTGGACAAAATTTCAACACCACCCTGACTGATATTTAAAGGAATAAGGAAGGCAGGGATCAAAGATGTAAGCATAAATGTGTAATCAATGGTGGCTTACTGCGGTTTGTGGTGAGGCCTTTAGGAGCCAATTTCCAAAGCAAGCATATTCAGTCATACAGTAAGCGGTTTAATTACAAATCGAATATTAGAGAGTTTTGAGGTAACTGAATAATATTAATTGTCTTTGATCCCTGCCTTCGTTATTCCTATAAATCACATAACAATGTAGTTTATTAACTAGAAGGATTAACTTTTTCTCATAGGAAATTCCTAGCTACCAAACAGGCTCAGTGATTCTTTGCCACATCATGTTTCACTGTAAATAAGAACATTCACATTAGAAAGATTACACAAATGTTTTTTTCAAGTTTGGACCACTGTTCACTTCAAGTGATCAGCAAGCTTGAGTTTTTTGGACCTACACTGCTACACATCAATATCAAGTTTATGAATACTGTATTTAAAATTATATTGTGTTAACGTTCTAAGTTAGGTTACAGACTTTGATTTTGACCCAAATGCCCCTTGACCTCAACATGAAACTGGGTTCTTGTACTCACCAGTTTTGGTGGATGTCCATATATCTGAACTTCTCAGTTTTTGGAGTTATCATATTTACAATATCCAGACTTTCAACCCTATAGACCAGGCCCACACTAAGGAAACGGTTTCTTGTGCAGTATTCACTGTACTTGATATACAGTAATATTAAGTATGAAGTTCATCTAAGCTTGTAACTTTGTAGTTACCGTGCATCTTCAAACAGCTGCTTTCATATTTCATATTTTGATCTCTGTTGACCTTTAACCACCACCATGAGCACTTAATTCTTGTATTAACTCAGATGAATACACAACAAGAATAAATTCATCCTAAGCTTTGCTTTCGGAGTAACCACCATAAACAGTGTTGTACAGTAGTTATCACCATCTCACATATTTAGATCTATGTTACAATAAAAAATTGACGGAGGGGCCAGTCATAGAAGGCAAACAGTTTTAAATGGTTACCAGGACATTCTAGGCATGGTACAACGAGGATGCTTAGGTTGTGGGGAGACAGGTAAGCGAGGAGCGAAGTAAATTTTCCCGTTCACCCTGGGGTACCCCACTAGTGGTGACCCCTGAGAGTAGCTACCCATCCTTACTGGCAAAGGATCTACAATATTTCATCCTCCCTATGGGATGTTGAGATAATGATGTGTTCTCCATAGTCTCAGGAGGACTTGGGTGTTGACCCAGAAATGGGTCAAAAAGTGGCATAGTATATACTACAACGTTTACTAATTTATAGACAAGGTACTGACTGTATACACAATAGATGGGAGTGTACAAAGTTACCTGTTAATTACTGTTTCATTAATTGTTTAATTACTGTTTAATTACTGTTTAATTAATTGTTCAATGTTTAATTAACTGTTTAATTAATTGTTATTATTTTAATTTTATTATGTTATTATTTTAATTTTATTATGTTATTATTTTAATTGTTTAATGTTTAATTAACTGTTTAATTAATTGTTCACGTTCTGCAGATTATCTACAGGTACAGTATATACCACAAAACTGTGCTTATAATATCAAAACAGAACATTTGATAAAAATAGACTTTTAAGGTTGAGATCAAGAAAATCATTTCCTCTATAGGGAAGATCAAAATCAAATAAACCAAGGCCGTGCATTTCTCAAAACGTTTGCGGTTCTGGGATCCAGGAAGTACTTCAATGTACAGGACATGCCTCAAACTGTACTTCCAAGTATATACTTAAACAGTCATCACTGATTTCATTTCCAGAGACAGTGTTGGATGCATACATGTAGTAGACATCTCCTACTTGTCGCATGCCGGCAACACGTCTGCGAGTACTGTAAAGTGCAACTATGAATTATATCGGTAGATCACAAGCTCAAGTAGTTGATGGTTCACAGCATCTATTGTACTGTACCTTCAACATCCACTAGTTCCCCAAAAACTGACTGGTCTGGGGATATACGATCGATCGATCGACGAAACTTACCTGTCTTAATTCTACATTTGCACTTTCCCATCTACTGTACCTACTGTAAGCTACTGTACATGACCGGAAATATTTTAGCATTGCGCCCTCTATTCCTACTTCCTGCAGGATTGCTTTTGATTTTATTTGGACCTGATTCACCGTCACCTTTACAAAGCACTGTATAAAGTATCCAAATTTCATTTTTCATATTTTTTGTATACAGTGTACTATCTTTAACTATATTGCTATCACAAGCTCAAAAAGTTGATAGTCCACAGCAAAGATATTGTACCTTTACTGGCCATTGGTGTTAATTTTCATAAGTTTGTGTTACATTTTGTAGTTGATAGACTACATTTCTTTAACACCATTTCAGGTGCTTCATAAGTGTAAACTACAACCACTTGATTAGCATAATTTTCATTCAGCTATATTTTATTTCAAACAAAATGGAGAATAAAACCTGAAAAGATGTTGAGCTTATCACTCATTGTTTCATGTTTGCTCAATACTTTTATGACAAAAAAACTATTTAACTGAACATTCAATTTTAGTACTTGCTGCTTTAAGCATGAAATTTTATTCCGACTGTATACTGGTAGTATGTCAAAGTTTTGATCAATTTTGCTATTATTTTGAGTTTTATACTGGTTGGGAATTTTGTGATAAAATTGTCAAAAATTGATGATCAATTGTCACTTTAACATGATGGTGTACCACTATACAGTGTGGTACTGTACTAATAATATAAGCATACTGTGCTGTATATGTTACACAATTTAGTGAATGCACAACATATGACTTAATATCTACCTTCTGCCCATCTTGATCCTCCTGGTGCTCGACGACAGTAACTTACTGTTCTTACTGTAATTATTTCACAAGTTTGATCTGGCTGTCAACTTTGTCAAGACAAATTTATGATATTACATGTAGATGAACTATGCATACAGTATCTTGGAAATGTAAAACCAGTATTCAATGCAAGGACATTTTAGATAGAAAGTACTTTATGTGATAGCCAGTCATGCCAGCTACAGGAAACATTAACCTACAGTATGTACTCAAAACATCTTACAGTAATTATAAAGAGCTCCATTCTGTTGCAATTGTTCTAGAGCTCTGTGAAAATGAGGTAACAAGATAATCCAAACCGGGTTTTCAACAATAACAATACACCCATCATGATTTGTAAATTAGATCACTTTGTAGAAGTTCACAATGTTCAGTAGAATACCGGCACCATTGTACCTACATGTCCTGAACACGTTGCTTGGTCAAATTTCAGGGGATGTTGATGACCTCTAAATAGAAAGACATTAGTCATTGAAACATAAATCCTAGATGTGGCACACCAGAGAAAAATCAATTGAGGATTAATTTCAAAACCACTTATGTTAAGAAACAGCAAGGCACATTTGTGGGCGGTAGCTTCAGACATGAACAGTTTCTAGCCTCACAAAAGGACGTAAAACCATCTTTACCAAAACCACATGTGTTACAAGCCAAAGGAAAGATATTGTGTACTTCATAAGAGATGTGCCATCTTTTGCTCAGTATTGCAGTCTGCAACAAATCAGAGAGACCACATGTCCCATTCAATGAGACAGCTAGGTATACCCTGTGGAAAATTTAAAAAAGTGATAAAATCTGACAGTATTTGTCATTTTAGTAATAAAGACCAAGAACTTACAGTTGTGATCAGATTTTGTAGTACTACTACTGTACAGTAGTTATACGACTGATTTCCACAATGTCCAAAGCAATTCTACTGTACATTGATGTGAACCTTCTTGATGTCTGTGATCAGCATCTTTGCACGCAGAGGTCTGCGCTCACTAGTTTTGAAAATGTATTTGATGACAGTACACATGTATTTCTTGATGAATGTTAGCAAGTCCAGATTACAGTACATGTATGCCACTGTAGTAGATTCCTGGTAAAATGGCATAGATCTGTTACTGTACAGTACATTGTACAGTAGGACTATAGTAGGGAATATAGAAACTTTTAACAAGGTTAAACAAGTCTATGCTTTCCACCTCCCATGCCTCAATTACTGCCCCCCCCCCACCCCCTCCTCCTGGTTCACATAAATCAAATCCACCGAACAATGCAAGACATCTCCATCCCCAGTGAAATTAACTATTGCATACATGTGTACTGTAGTTATTCCATGTGTAGCACTCATGTCAATTGCAAACAGCTTTCATGGTACGTCTGTACAGTCAAGTTCCCATAAATCTTATTTAAGAGTTTCTTGTCCCCATGGGTCTATGGCATGGCAGCTGCACACTGGCACATATTTGCACTTGCATATATGCTGTTATTCTGTGCCTTAAAATATGGGCAAGCCTTACAAGACAGACACAGGAGACAGGGACATCCGGATAAAATGAAAAAAACAACTTCTAAGGAGGATTCTCACATAGTGTAGAAAGTTCATACAAGAAAGATTCACAAAGAAGAATCTAGCTAAAGGGATCTTTGTATACTGTAGTATATATATATTGTGTACATGACTGCACTACATGAGATACAGTAAACTGCCTGCAGTACGCACATGCAGTCTGCACACAGATATGTAGGGTGCACAGTGTTAAAAGGTTACCAGGACATTCTAGGCGCGGTAGAATGAGTGTGCTAAGGTTGTGGTGAGACAGGTAAGCGAGGAGCGAAGTAAATATGTAAATCTGGATCAAATCCATTTGCAAATTAATCATTTAATAAGCTCACTGCCCAAAAGATCAAACCCACCCAACCCCCTCCTCCACCACGAAGCACCACCACGAAGCGCCACCACGAAGCTCCATACCACTACCCTGATTTCAATTACAAGAACAAACTTCAAAATATTTAACCCATATAAAGGACAGTTGTGCTATAATGTACATGCTGTTTTACTGTTCACGCTTCTTCCTATTGCGAGATATTTTCTTAATTATTTCTGCACACCCACTTAAACACATATTTCACACTTGTGTAATCTTCTTTTCTCTGTATATATTCCAAGGATCATTGATCAAGCCATTTTAATTAAGGGACTGAACAAGCTGCATTAGAGAGCTCAGTCATGTGAATCACGAGCCTTGCAATTTAGAAAAAGCTACGATGTGTGGTAATTGATCAACCGGAGTATAGACAATGCATAGATCAATTGAAAGCAACCATTCACAAATAAGCAATGTAGAATATAGTTGAAAAATGCCACAAAAACCTGACAAGGCTGACAAGTACAGTAAATATACGACATGTACTGTACTTGAATTAACGTAACATTAAACTGTATAACTTTAGGTAACAGATTCACAAATACAGCTATTAGGTGATCCAAGAAACATTTTAGCAAAAAGGCCCACAAAACCCAAAGCTACATTCTGAGGCCATGGAGGAGAGAGGGTGGAAGGGGGGGTGGAGGAACTTGCAGTAAGTTGATAGGCTATTAAAGCAACCGTTGTAACCATCTGAGATCATAAGTAACAAAGTAGATAGAAATTAATGGAAATACAGAAGACCTTATATTATTTAAACAGAATTAGGCAGATCAAAAGGGATATGAATAACAAGAAACCTTCAGGAAGTGAGTGACCTTTCTGTTTGTCACACTTTCCAAGTAACTGATCTCAAATGACCTCAATCGGTTCACAAAGTTCATGTATCCATAATGGATGTTACAGTTGTTCCATGGACATGGAACCTACAGTATCTACTGTCAAAATATCATCAATATTTACCTTAATTGCTCATTTACTACTCTAATGATTAATGAATGAACACTATATCTGGTATTAATAGAGTACATTTCACAACAAAGATATAGACAGCATGTTTCAACCCACGTGCTTTAAAACTGTTATCATATTTTAGTCCCTACCGACCTATATTAATGTACAGTATATAGATACTTTAGCTTCCATGAAAAAAGAACTGGGTTCTTCCATTGCAAATATTTTGGTTTAAGTTACAACTAATTTGCAAATTCCAGAACTTCACATGCTCAAATATCATGCCATGATACAACACATACTGGATTTGTGCATTTACAGTGACAAGGCAGATATATCTATAAGCTTGAAGGAGGGGGGGGGGGAGGGGGAGAGGAGAAAGGAGGGTTTTCGATGATAGATTGCCAACTTTATAGGATGAGGAGTAGATGGAAAAGTGCAATATATGGATAGTTGAATGGAATGACATCGACAGGAGCAAAGTTAGTCCAAAAGTTTCAAATCTAGAGCATGACTCCAACACATACTGTACAACTGTGGTGTACTGTATGTACTCACATTTAAATGAATGAACTTGAGTACATGTATACAGAAAATTGTGTACAGTATTAAATTCATACAACCCAGAACCAAAACATGTATGTACGGTATATATCAGATCAGAGTGCTAGTTTTGTAGCAGTGCTAAACACTATTTGACAGACCTGTGTTCAGAAAATCTTCTGGGTTTTTTTTGGTGAAATTTCTTTTCATTTATATGCACAGGTCTTGCTTCATTGTACGCATGTACTGCAATACATGCCATTCTATTCTACCCTGGCACAATGCACAATGCAAATTGCAATCTCCACGAATCCCTTAGAAACAGTTGCTAAGAAAGCCAACTCAAGAGCTCCCATCCTGTAGTGATGCCGTAAGTAAAGAGGCAAGACACTTCTAACCACGATGAGTGTCTGTTGGAGCCACTGGTCAAATCGGTAGCGCAAATATATCAAGATGGTATATATTGTACGGTACAGCTATTGAATAAACATTTGACATTATGGGAGGAACCTCTACAAAAGAAGTACATACCGCGCAAATTCAAACAAACACTAAAAGCCTGCATTTGAGCCGCTGTAAAAAGTGCAAATAGACAAGGAGACGGGATTCCAAGTGTATTATCAGTAATTACCTGCATCTTCTCCATGGTAATTTGTATTAAAGATAGCACATTGTAGAGTGTGCATTGTAATATCAGCATACTGTATGCTGTCACTGTGTACCTACATAGTAATACAGTGCAGTACAGGTCTTGGCTCTTGCATACATCTCTGCTAAGTACTGTGGAATGGCCGTACAGTAGCTTTGAATCACATTGATTATTCATGTCAATGCTTTTTTACAACAATAGCTATTTTTATGTATTGATGGATTCATCATCATGGTTATTTAAATAAATTTGACAATTATTAAGTCGTATTAAATTTAACCACACAATTGCAAATGTACAAGATGTTCCTCTTATCCTACATTCAAAATTAAAGTCTGTGCCATCTTAAGATGAAGAAAAAAAAACATAAACACTTAGCTATAAATCAGCACCATATGCATCACTCCCGCCCCCCCCCCCACCAACACCCTCTGCCCCCAATAATTTTTTGAGTAATGATTTTCAGATTCCCAGTGTACTGGTCACCATAAACAACACTTTCTATAGTATCTTCTGACAGACTGCCGAGCCATATCCCAATCTGTGTCAGGGTTACTAGAAATGCGAAATATTGAATTTATTGACAGCGTTTACAACTGGAAGCCGATTCCATACATCTTTGACATTGAAGTGAACTAATACTTAGATGGCTATTCCATTCATCATGTGGAGAGACTGGTATACAGTACCTGAAACTATGACAGAAACATATAATTAAATATTTCTTTCCACAGAATACATTTTTGTAACTGTCAGAGACGGACGAAAATCAATAGTTCCGGAGTGTACGTAGTATACACTGTAAAGCTGGTATGAGTACAATTAACAAACACAGTTGGCATGCAGATATAGACTTTCTAGGAAACGCTGCTTGTTGACAAAATAAAGCCATTTGTTATGGACAAAGTTTCAAACATATATATCCTGGAGGACAATGACAATTTATCAACTGAAAGATCTACAATATCCTGTTATGCTAATATAGTTTATCTACCTGTACACTCATGATATTAGTTTATATACCTGTAAACTCATGCTATTAGTTTATCTACCTGTACACTCATGATATCAGTTTATCTACCTGTACACTAATGATATTAGTTTATCTACCTGTACACTCATGATATCAGTTTATCTACCTGTACACTAATGATATTAGTGTACAGTATCTACCTGTACACTCATGATATTAGTTTATCTACCTGTACACTCATGCTATTAGTTTATCTACCTGTACACTCAAGATATAAATTATCTACCTGAAAACTCATGATATTTTATCTACCTGTACACTCATGCTATGAGTTTATCTACCTGTACACTCATGATATCAGTTTATCTACCGGAACACTAATAATATTAGTTTATCAACCTGTACACTCATGATATTAGTTTATCTACCTGTACACTCATGCTATTAGTTTATCTACCTGTACACTCATGATATCAGTTTATCTACCGGAACACTAATGATATTAGTTTATCAACCTGTACACTCATGATATTAGTTTATCTACCTGTACACTCATGATATTAGTTTATCTACCTGTACACTCATGATATTAGTTTATCTACAGTACCTGTACACTCATGATATTAGTTTATCTACCTGAACACTCATGATATCAATTTATCTACCTGTACACTCATGCTATTAGTTTCTGTAACTGTAAATCATGCTGTAAACTCATGCTATTAGTTATCTACCTGTACCAGTAAGAAACGTGTTGCCTCTTTATCCAACTGGTGAATATAAACTCCAATATGTGACCTAGAGCTTTGAATTAATAGTAGCTTGCCTAGCAACTGTTTCTACATGAAGACCCTAATTCACATTATACACTTTGTTGTGAGGTTTTTCTTGCAGTAGCGATTTCTGAACATGTGCTGCAGATCTATACAGCCCATTGTTGCAATGGCAATGAAACTTCACTGGTGCCTGATACTGGAAATGCTAAGCCAGCACCGTTTCAATGTATATTCTGTACATGTATACTGTAATGGCTTCTTAAAAGTCCAGGGTTCGGTTTCTTCCGGAAGAAACCTATTTCTTCCAGGGACGTGGAAGAAACTGGAAGAAACCGGAAGAAACTGGAAGAAACTGTGAAAATTGGCATATTCGCAGCACAGCCCACATACATGATAAAGAGACAAATAGTTTACCACCATCTGACTGAAATGCATACCATTGAAACCATCAAAATATGTTTTGATTATAATTTTGGGTTGTTTTTCTACACCAAAAGATGTTTGCTTATAAATCACAATATTGAAGGACTACTTATCATGTCACGATCCCCCCATCAATCAGAATTGCATAACTGGCCATACTGTATGAATGATTAACCTGGACTGGCCCATGCACTGAGGATTTAATAATGAACACCAAGCAAATAGCCGAACAATATCTGTTAGATTTAGGCTACAGTTTAATTTCTGCAACTCCCTAAATTAGAACTTGTAGTTAACAGGAGGACTTGTCATCCCAACAACAAAAACAACAAACATCGACAATTAAACACAGCTGGCCACGAGCCAGCCCTCATTTCACACTACAACTTTCAGTCGAATCTGTAACCCTCATATCTTGAGTTCAATCTCCACAAAATATGGTCATAGTGGTCAATGTAATCGTAGTAATGAGTGTGCATTGTAGTAGGCCTACACTAGTTTCCAGGGAACACTTGCCCCTCCACTCAGAAACTAGTTTTTAACTACAAACTGGGCTATAATCAGGACCATTCTGGACCTGCAAAATATTGCTTGCCCATAGTTGTTCCCTGAATTGTCCGATGCTAGTAGCCTAGTACTATATTGTGTACAGTATATGCTGGAAGCAGGTCATGTGCTCCAAACCT
>JAIPMN010005152.1:0-14302 GCA_020650975.1 Apostichopus californicus
TCTAGGGAGTATCTTTACTCAAAAATTTTCTGTACGCTACGCGCCAACCAGTGGTGGCGCTCCGCTTAGATAGTGTTGAAAGCGCCCCTACAGACCATTCTCGCCCCCCCTGACCAATACCCCTAGCTCCGCCACTGGATACCACCCCTGACGGACTCAAATGGACTGCTGGCGCCCTTTTCAGCTTTTTACCACTTTTTACTTATTTGCGATTATTGACTTTTTTATTGCGCTCTCATCTACCTATTGACATTTGTCACATTTTGTTGATGTAATTTTCTGACAAAATGGCGATAACACCTATTTATTCTTCGTTTATCTGCAAATTAGCCAGGCCCGGAAAGGGTCATTTCCGGCGATCTAGAGTGTATCTTTACTCAAAAAATTTCTGTACGCTCCGCGCCAACCAATGGTGGCGCTCCGCTTAGATAGTGTCGAAAGCGCCCCTACAGACCATTCTCGCCCCCCCTGACCAATACCCCTAGCTCCGCCACTGCCCCCCTCCCCCAATTCTTACATAGCCTAGCTAAGCTATCCTGGTATGAGTATATGAAAATTCTTTTGCGGATATTGAGGGCTTGCCCTTTCTTCGTGGGTCCGCCTAGCAAAATCCTGAAAGCCATTTTTTAACTGGCTGAATGACCAAAGGCGCAACACCACCTTCGCTTTCTAATCCCGTCCCCCTAAAGATTTAATTACATATATACAACATTCATGAAAAGTAAGGATCAGATTATAAAGCCATATATACATTTCGTATGATATCGGAGAACTTAAATCCAGATTAAATTTGCCTTCAGATTATACTCACCACTTGCCGTCCCTATTTTCATGAAGAAGAACAGAATAGCCAAAGTACGAGACACCGTTACTGCTCGGATGTGATAACTGTATCGGAGAACTTAAATCCAGATTAAAGCCTTCAGATACCAAAAACTGCATAGATGTTATTAACAATACACACCACCAAGAAACACGGCCTCTTATAATATCACTAGTAGTCCAACGCTTGCAGAAACTTCTAGTTCTTAATGTTGAAGTACGAAAAGTTTCAGCAGACATGATATAATCTGCCATTTTTCTCCCCTCTACACGATCAGACGACTTCGAGATCTGCAGTCAAAACTGCCCTTAAATTCTAGATACCAAAATTAAATGACACTATACCATTAACAATGATCACTACACTTTTAAAGCCGGGTCAGAGCAACCATCTGCAAATGTTGACAAATTTCTGTTTCACTCAAGTTTGTCGAGCAAGGCCTTTCGAAGAAGTTTATTTCCCTTGCACAAGTGAATTTCAATCCAATTTCGATACTAGTGAAAACAACTTATTCCTTCAGAAACGGGTTCTCCCTTCTTTTTCTTCTTTTTCCTGATAGAAGGGCGCACATATGTCTCTTTCCCCGATGCTGGCCGTTGTCGAATTGCTACAACTTCCTTAACGGTAGAAAAGAAGCACTCCAAGACAAGTTTTTTCACCACTTATGAGAAGAAGAGCGTAAATACCGAGACATCCTGTTTACAAAAATATTATTGCTCTACTGAAAGAGCCAAAGATGGCTGATGTAGCATTCCACCGGCTGATGAGCGGAGCTTTTATTCCGGTAGTAGAAAACACTGAATGACTTCTGCTACGCAATAACCCATTCACCGAAACCATTCAAAATGAATGCAGTAAGGTATTCCATTCAACTGGGTCAACTTTCTGGACAACCACCTTGTTTGAGGTGAGGCTATAGGTTCGTGTACAGTTGAATGCATATATGTGTACTCGAAATAACGGTAAATACTCAGTAGTCAAGAAATATGTGACCTCAAAGTGTAAGAATGTTGTGTTCTGCCCGTGCAAAGCTTGATATGCTTCCTGAAGGATAGCATGGCCACAAAAATTGTTATCTGATCTTTGGGTAAACTTCTCTCTCACCGAGGTAAAAGTAAAGGCTACTACCGTTTCCTTGTCTCCGTGTTTAGTAGGGTGTACTATTGCATTACACGGGATATACATATACTTCCATACAAATTGAATGGCAGTCAACATGTCACCTGCGTGATTGACATACCGAGATCTTGGCACCGCTCTCGGAGGTGGACGGAAATGTGTTCCCTCAATTGTCAGAAGTATCCAACAATTTGAACCCCTGACAAAACGAGAGCTCCGTGTATTTCATTCATTCCGTTGAAAAGTGGGTTGAAAAGTTAATAAGTAGTGGCGCTGTAAACTAAAACCCTTGTGAGAGATGTGAAAAGGGAGGGTTCTGTTTGTGGAGTTCAAATGAGTGAAAAAATCATACTTAGAGATGTATAGGTGATGATATCCTCATGGTAGTTGACATGACATTTAGGTTTGTTTTGTTTTATTTAGTAAAGATAATTTATACACAGATGAAGAATAATCTTCCAACAAATTGGACTTGGATGTCGGACATTAGTGTTAAACATTTCGATTATACTGAAGGCTACATCGTCACACCGAGGAAGAAAAGTTTTCAAATGCCTTTACATTTCAAATAAGAAATTTACGTAATAATATCATAAGGGTCGGCAGTTTAATTAAAGATTTCCCAATGATAAGGAAGTCAACAGAAGCTCATTTGAAGCCCAAGTCCCTATATCTGTGTGATGGTCGTGGAGGGTGAACACCGGGCCTTAGCCTATACCCCGGTCTTCTATTTTTCGATCAGTCGGTTCAGAGACGGTTACGAAAGCAGACGTAAAAAAATTATCGTCGCATCCATTCCCGCTCCTGGAACCACCAGCTAAACGTCCCCGTGCACTTCCGATGGACGAGAGTCGGTAGCTCAGCGTCTGACCATAGCTTTCTCAAAAGCTGAGGTAGGTGAATACAACGAATTCATCATCACTGCAGTGCAGCTCTGATGAACGTATAAGTTCGAAATAAGTTTCCAAGGACAGCTGAGCTGAACCCCAGTTCCCGAGTCTCAAACCAGAAGTACCAGATCCACACAAGACATGCACTGCTTATTGCGCAACAATACTAGAAAGCAGTAATTTGAAATAGGTCGAGAGTATCTGGTTCCTGAAGGAGGATTTGTACCGGTAGCCTAATGATAGTGTGATGGACACCCTAACCTCTACACTACGCCAGTTTCACCCTTGGAGGGCGGTATAGGACTATACGGTGAGTGAAACCTGGAAATCATTACTATATGGTAATATCACAGACCATATTATGATTTCTTTTCATGGATTGTAAGTAAAGCAGAGCTTCACACGACGAAGAGTTTCTTATATATTATATGGATGATGAGTTTTATATTTAACAGTCTGGAACACTTTTTGTTCTTCCTGTACATTTTTATTTTATGTTGCCAATGACAAAATAACCCCGTCAGTCAAAGGAGGTCGAAAACATTTTCATGGATGAGTCATGTAAGGCCCAACAACAGTTGCACTGGGATGTAGTAAACATTCCTCCACCACCCCTCTCCGGCCCCCTCCCCCTCCCCCAAACCCGGATAGCCTCTTCCCGATTAAATTCTCACTGATTGAAGACTGTCGGAATCTGGATTTATAAGATATTGCTTACTTGTGTCACAGGGCCAAGTAGGGACAAGTCGACATGGACGTCGTTTTGAAGGATCGGCATCTTGCAAACTGCAAGAAGCAACTTCTGCTTCCATACAGCTAACATGATAATAATTGCGTAAATATTGTGTCAGGTGACATGTCACAATCTAAAAATAATAACAATAATAACAATAATAATAAAAGCAAAAAAATACGTGAAACCTAACTTTGCCCCTTTGATATTTCAAGCAACAGAGTAAACACAATAAATGAACAATAGAAAGACAACAAAAGTAATCTATTTATCAAGTTTATCTTTACTTTACCACATTTCGTGTGAAATGTTTTAGACATTCATTGACAACAAATGCATTCTTATTTTTCAGTGAAGTTTGGACAAAAAAGAAAAGAAAAAAGATGGAGAACCGATTGTGAGTGAATATGCATCTTTAACACCAAACCTGACGCTTCACATTCATTTTTTAGAACAAAATATTGAACATCACTTGTTATTTTCTCTAAACATGGTTAGGTACGAATTTCATATGTAAATTTCAACATAATTTTAACTGAAGTTGTGAAAATATGTTTAAAAATATTTCAACTTTAGAAAATTAAAAAATTTTAATTTTTAAATCTTTGAAATATTTAATTTGACAATTTTAAAAATTTCTTAAAACATTTTATTTTTAAAGAAATAGTAGTAAAATAGACTACTTTCATCAGAAATATTGTTTATCATTTCATATTTCTGTTTCTCATCATATTCACCAAATGATTACTTACTTCTAGCATTGATCCTTCTCTCAAAATCATAAGTCTAGAGCTAGGACCGCTAACATTAATATCACCCCCACTGATTGCATGCTTACAACACTGAAGTAGCAGATGTACCCATGCAGTGTAAGCCTACTTTGCATATAACAATTGGGGCAGAAGTTCAATACCATTACCTAATTTAAGCTAAATACAATTGACTGAAACCGTCATTAAAGACAAGAAATAATTCAAAGAGGGTTTGTACAGAACACTTACAGAGTAATTGAGAGAATCCGAAAGAGGAAATTTGATTGAAGATGCTTTAATTTACTTAAAATGAAAGGCCAGGTTTTAGAAAGAGGAAATGAAAAAAATCAACCAAATTGAAATGAATATTAAAGTGGAAAAAAAATTACTTCATGTATGTTGTGCTATTGTGTTTTGTACTGACCGTTGTGCGTACCAGTATGGAGATACAAACAATGCTTGACTACTACAAGTTCTGTATCCTCAACTTTTCTGAACATACCAGACAATATTTCTAGTAGACAACACATAGTACTGTACATAAAATATACCATACATGATATACCTCATTTTTAATGTACTTTTCGGTACTATTTGGGTTCTAACCCAGCAGTTGGCTACTTGCCAGTTACTGCATAAATATCCAGCAGAGTTGAATAAATCAACAGAGCTGATAAGCTACAATCAAATTATAAACTTTTCTGAACATACGAGACAATATTCCTAGTGGACAACACATAGTACTGTACATTAAATATACCATACATGATATCTCATTTTTAATGTACTTTTTCTGTACTATTTGGTTTTAAATCCAGCAGTTGTCTACTTGCCAGTTAATTTTCTGAACATACGAGACAATATTCCTAGTGGACAACACATAGTACTGTACATAAAATATACCATACCTGATATCTCATTTTTAATGTACTTTTTCTGTACTATTTGGTTTTAAATCCAGCAGTTGTCTACTTGCCAGTTAATTTTCTGAACATACGAGACAATATTCCTAGTGGACAACACATAGTACTGTACATAAAATATACCATACATGATATCTCATTTTTAATGTACTTTTTCTGTACTATTTGGTTTTAAATCCAGCAGTTGTCTACTTGCCAGTTAATTTTCTGAACATACGAGACAATATTCCTAGTGGACAACACATAGTACTGTACATAAAATATACCATACATGATATCTCATTTTTAATGTACTTTTCGGTACTATTTGGTTTTTAATCCAGCAGTTGTCTACTTGCCAGTTACTGCAGCAATGCCTAGCAGAGTTGAATAAATCAACAGAGCTGATAGTCTGCAATCAAATTATAAACTTTTCTGAACATACGAGACAATATATATAGTGGACAACATATAGTACTGTACATAAAATATACCACCATACCTGATATCTCATTTTTAATGTACTTTTTCTGTACTATTTGGTTTTAAATCCAGCAGTTGTCTACTTGCCAGTTACTACAGCAATGTCTATCAATGTTGAATAAATCAACAGAGCTGATAAGCTGCAATCAAATGTAAACTTCTCTAAATATATGAGACAATATTCCTAGTGGACAACATATAGTACTGTACATAAAATATACCACAATACATGATATATCTCATTTTTCATGTACTTTTTCTGTACTATTTGGTTTTAATCCAGCAGTTGTCTACTTCCTAGCTAATACACCAGGCATAGCATTGAACCAACATCGTCAAAAAAAAAACCTTTTCTTGACACAGGAGACAGACGACAACACAAAATGACACAGAACATGAAGATAACTTGTAGAAAAATGCATGTGAAGTTTTTCTACTACATACTGTAGACAACATTCCTAGTAGATAACACACAGTAAAACCAGTATAGTAAAAATTTTGTTTTATATATGTAATAACTGTTACCGAATTTGACATAAAAACGCATACCAAAGAACAATGCTCAACCAAGCCCTAGTTCCATCCTTATTACATATTGTAGTTGGAGGATGAGGGGTGGGTTGGTGTGGGGTTTCGGAGGCAAAAGGAACTGTCCTTCTCACGAACCATATTCCTTCGTACCAGCCAACAGTCCAGCCAATGTTCCTGGATCAGCATGTCCACCTCTGAGATGCAATGAAAAACGAAAATGTGGTCCACCATTAACAGTATTCAAGGAGAATGCAAGTCTGATGTGTCATGTGACAATTAGTACCATTTATTAGAACCTTTCTATCTCATCGTTTCCATGAACCATAAATATTAACCCCAGTGGCGGAGCTTCCATACAGTCAGGGGGGGCGGATGCCCCCCCTGACGGACTCAAATGGACTGCTGGCGCCCTTTTCAGCTTTTACCACTTGTTACTTATTCGCGATTATTGACTTTTTTATTGCAATCTCATCTACCTATTGACATTTGTCACATTTTGTTGGGGATGACACCTATTTATTTTTCGTTTATCTGCAAATTAGCAAGGCCAGGAAAGGGTCATTTCCGGCGATCTAGGGGGTATCTTTACTCAAAAAAAATTTCTGTACGCTCCGCGCCAACCTGTGGTGGCACTCTGCTTAGATAGAGTCGAAAGCGCCCCTACAGACCATTCTCAACCCCCCTGACCAATACCCCTAGCTCCGCCACTGATAAACCCTAAGACTCTAAGAAAAAAATTGATTCCAAAGCCACAGACTATAAGGCATGGTTCTATACTGTGAATTATCACCACAGACCTGGTCGTGAGGCTATATCCAGGGTAGTTTGCAATCCTTAAGTAGTTCCTTTTATATTTTACACATAGTACAAAAATTCAATACATTTCATTTACTAGACACCTTTGTTTGACATCGTAGCTAAGATATTAGAAGTTTCTAGCGTAGCGAGAATAGTGGTGGTTTTGATTGGAAATATGAAACATGAGAAAAACAAAACAGACAAAAGGTCAACTAAGAGATTCCACCTTCTTTGTGTGCAAAAAAATGGCAAAGAATCTTGAGTATGCACAAGGTGTATTTTATGATAACCATGATTCCACAAACGACTCGCGTTACCCACATTTTAGTGTATTTTCTTACATAGTTACAACCTTTGTGTGACGATACACCGATATTAACAGCTGGAAACTGCCTTTGCTGAAACCTGAGCGTATCTTTAAGTCACTTGGTGCTTAAATCCTACGTCGAATATAAGATTAGTGCTCTGAACTAACTACTAAGACAACCCCTCAAATTCTGGCACTGGTGTAGCAATCTTAACAACTTTTGCTCTGCCATACCAAATGAATTACTCATCCATTTGTTGACATATTTGTTCTCACCATTTTGCAGGACTTCCTCCTCACTCTTCACTGAGGAGCGAAAGCTAAGTGATGCCCTGAAGGGTGCCTGGTGCTCCTCATACTCCTCCTCAGGATCACCAAAGTAATTTGAGCCGACTGGGGTTGCTTGCTGGAAATACTGATGCTCCTCATCCTCCTCTTCACCATCTTCCTCCTTGGCATCACTAGAGGAATTAGAGCTGACAGGGGTTGCTTGCTGGAAATACTTATGCTCCTCATACTCCTCCTCATTATCTTCCTCCTTGGGATCACCATAGTAATTTGAGCTGACTGGGGTTGCTTGCTGGAACCACAGATGCTCCTCCTCCTCCTCCTCCTCCTCCTCCTCCTCCTCCTCCTCACCATCTTCCTCCTCGGAACCACTAGAGAATTTTGAGCCGACTGGGGTTGCTTGCTGGAAATACTTTTGCTCCTCAGAACAGTGCGAGTCACCATTAGGAGGAAGACTGGCTCGAGGCATCGTGGTAGCCTTCTCGAAGAGCAACTGCTCATTTTGTTCCCATCCTCTAACTTCTGCAGTGAGAGAAATTGATCTTCCCTCATCATCTTCATCCTCAGGGTACATACTCTCTCTATCTGGAACAACTTGGTTGACTTGACTCTGAACCAGAGGGTTAGAATTGGTCGGCGGTGAAATCACTGGTACTAGCTGACCACCACTGAGCTGTAGTGAAGAGCTTGACTCCATGTGTTCCTCCTGCATCTGGCGTTGGTCTTGTAAAGGGGCTGAAAATCTAAAGGCATCTAACACCTGTGACAGAGACAACCAGAAAACGAAAATGTTTAGTGGTTCCGATGCCTAAAGATATTCATAGTGTAACCAAAATTAAAAAAAACCAAAATGTTTCTTCTACATTCAAGCATCAAAAGCCACATAAAACATTACCGATCAGAACTTGTGCTAGTTGTTCAGCATAAAAAACAAGAAAATTTTATTTTGAGCCTATTTAAATTATACCTCGTGCTTGGTATCACACCCCGCACTCACAATCAACAAAAATTTCCTCTTAACCTGCTTAATGATATTAAACACTGCCTTACGTCTATGCAAGAGAACAGACGTAAATAATACGTGAATCTTCTGTGATGAAAAAAAAGTTATTCATCATCCTCAACTTGCAACTTGATATATCTACTGTGATATATCTGCCTTGTAAATCTTCCAGTTTACAAGGTTTTCAAAAATTGACCCCTGTTGACCTCAAATGAACTTTTGACCTCCACTAAGGTCAATAAAAGGTCAATGAAAAGTGATGACCTTAAAGTACTGACTGAACTTTTGTTAATAACCCCCCCCCCCCCCAAAAAAAAAAAAAATTTTTAAAGCCAAATTACACAAATGTTTGCACACAAATGTTGATACTTTGAGCTCTGTTGAATATATAATCTTTAACCTACACAGATACCATTACCATTGTTGTACTCTACTTATTAAAGTGGATCCACATGCCAAATTTGAAGTTCATCCAATCTTTTGAAGAGATCAAGTTTACAAAGTTCTCAGAATTTCACCTCTGTTGACCTCAAATGACCTTTAATCTCCACAGAGAGACATGTAGCACATGCATAAAAACTAAGAGAGTACAAATGCTGTTGCTCCTATTGGGGTTAAAGGTCAACTGAGGTCACTAGAGTTCCAAATCTGTGAAACTTGTTTAACACAATGAGCCAATTTGTAAAGCTCAACAACTCAAAACTCAACAGGTAGTAAACATTGTCTGTTCTTCAACAAGCCTGTAGTTTACTGTGAAGGTCATAGGTCATTTGATGTCAAAGAATGAAAACCTTGTAAACATAACTCCAAGAACAAGCTTGAATGCACTCGAGGGTGTAGACCACATGTATACTGTCAGTGCGAGTTTTTCAGTGATGCAAATGTGTCAAAATGTATAAATGTCATTGGTCAATCTTCGTTTATATGTTTGATCAAGTGTTTAAGGCATTGAAGACTCGCCCCAAACCGCGTGCCGCGCTCTGAAAAAGTTAACTCTTTGTTGCTTGCAAGTGAAGTTTTCTGCTTGTCGCTACAAAATGCAGACTGTAATGAAACGTGATACCTTGTAATCTTTACCCATGGACCTCGAGATGTCCATCGCTGTTTCGTTTGTACACTGTCCTGTGGGTATTGACCGCAGCTGTATGTACTGACTGTACACTAGTGTCTAATTACCGAAGGTAGCAAGCTGTGTGCATATTTTCTGGGATCGATGGTGGTGTCTAACACTTCTGTTACAACTCATTCGAAACGAGGTCAGATTATCGGCATCAGACGTTTCTTTTTGCGCGAGTCTTCACATCCTTTAAGTTAGGATTACCATTCGTCCTGATTAATCAATATTGTCACGCCGTCAAAGTTAATATTCCCTACTTTCTCAATGTACTGGTAATGCTCAAAAATATATTTTTAGGATATGTAAGCTAAAAAGGTACACATTTAGTATGGTGCATCACTAACTGCATGTCTATGTAACCCTTTGGGAAGGATGCAAAACACAAACATGATTGATAGGGGTATACAACTAGACCCACAAGCTTTGCAGGAAAAGTTGTGAATCTTTGGCTATGTTAAATTTAATAGTTATGTAGTTTATGTCATTTTGGGCTAAACCAGACCAGGCCTTAGTGCCCATCTATTGCTTTAATTGTAAACATTGTAAACATTGGTAAACATGAAACTAAATATGCAATTTCTACTTTGTATTGAACTGGTGTACATTGCTGTAAATACGACACCATTTGGGAGGCCCTATGAAGCCCTCTTTAAGAACCAAGTTTCTTTAATGATGGGGGAGGCACCCGGGCTCCCCATACACCCCTTGTCTCCAAAAGCTGCCAACCACCAATACTTTGGGACCTGCTTTTGTCACTAACCTTTCATCATGTTTTATGAGTTTGAGAGGGTGGGGGGGGGGAAGGCTTCAACATCACTATTTTCCCTGTTATCTTGAAGAAACTATGACCCACCTTTGGGTTAGCTGAATAACTGGACACTTTATGTTGTTAAAATAACTAGTATTAGTATTTATTAATGTAAGATCAACTTCTCTTTACAATGCTTGAATAGACGGGAGTAGGCTGCTTCCACAATGTGAAGGCCACAGGGTGTAATTGTATGTAAAGTAAAGCGTAAAGGGATGGACTATTATTTGTGCCTGGGTCAGTTAATTAAATCACCATTTGCATCATGTTTCTGTGTTAACTTTTATCTTAATTGGTCCTAGGGTCATTGATGGCGATCGTCTGTCACTCCTGTTTGTTTCTTCAGCTTGTCTTTAGCTTGTCCCAGCCCTTACAATTGCAAGTTAAGCATACAATTACAAGGCTAGCATTGGCCTATTAATTTTTTAACATGCGAACTTGAATAGCCTAATGAATAATGTTACATTGGCGTAGCCTTAGGCTGCTACATCGATTCTACTACGCCAGTAATGAAAGTAAAATCAAAACAACTAATATTCTACCACTACTACCAGTAACAGGTCGGCTTGTTCCTAGTTTACAAGTTTCCAAAAGTTGAACTGAGGTCTTTCAAATAATCTACAGCCCAGCTATCACAAATTATGTTTAACATGTCATGAATAAAACTCAATAGTTTACCGTTCTTTTGAGTTCGAAATTGGGCGATGACGGCTCCTGGATATATATATATATATCTATGTGCGTATGTGCATATGATATGGATCGATATGATATGGATGTGCATGCATGTGACACAAATATTTACCTGTATGAGCGTTTATGGTTGGCCACAGTGGACAAAATTCCATATCCATATCCATATCCATAGGCGTAGGGGGGGGGGGGGGGCTGGAGGGCTGCAGCCCCAACCAAATATTTTTGTGGAACTTCGGGTTATATGCTGAGACTTTTTCGGGCACCTACTGAAAAGAAAAATAAATTGCAATGTATTTTTGCAATGGTTAACTTATATTATTATTATCACTATTATTATAACGACTTGCCCAAAAATTATAACCAACATGGAAGGGTAATAACACGGCAAATAATTGTATGTAATTGGCATGCGATGTAATAACCGATGCATGCCTATATGATATGTACGTTAACATGTTGAACGTTTTATATTGTTGAACGCTTAATTATTATTATTAGTATAATGTAATCATTCTGAAATCAACTTAATTAAAAATATATATATATTTTTTTAAAAATTAAGAAATTGTGTCAGTTGACTTATGTTACAATCTCAACAACAACAAAAATCATAATAATAATGAAAATTAAAAAAAAAAGGAAAAAGGGGAAACCTAACTTTACACCTTTGCGTTTCCTCTCATATTTTCGAGGCGCCTGCAGCTGTTGACTAAAACCATTCCTAATGGAAGGTCATGTTGTTCAATACTTTACATTCATGAATCATTGTAAAATGTATATGTATACACAAAACATTGTAATACATAAAATAAACCATTTAAAATGCAAGCATGCCTATCGAAGGTGTAATATTTAGACTCGATATGTGGACCTGTGCGTGAAGCAATATATAGATTTGCTTTTAGTTGCGTTGCGGAACTGAGTTATACATCATATAGGCCTTATCATCTGTATCGCGAAGAACATGATGATGATGATGATGCGGTTATTGGTTTGTTTCTCCGGTAGACTCCTATAGGCTACCTATGTTATGCAGTCACTCTAAGTCAGATCCAAGGTGATCTGTGTACACACCCACCACTTCAACTAAACACAAAATAGTTGAAGTAGTTATTAACATAGACATAGACACCCCTTAGTTTGTGAAAATCCTTGATCCGTCCATGCTCTAAGCCCCATTTAAATGGTATATCCGACACAAATAAATACCAATTATGGTTCTCATAATTTGTTATACGGGACTTGCGACACATTTCGGGCAGACCCAATGCACATGCACCCGTTTTGACTGAACCAAGGTGTGTGTGAGTTTATCTTACCATATATTTAGGGCCTATACAAGTTTTTTTTTGTTAAGGGGGGGGGGGCGGTCTGACTCCCTGTCTGTCGAAGCACTTTCCCAAAAATTATTTGTAATTGTCAAATTGGTGCATTCTGAGGGATACAACAAGTTAGGTCTATAATTAGGTTTAACAAGCAAGGTTGTGGTAACAAATATTCTGGAATATTTTGTGAGAGGTTGAAAAGTGGGAGGAGGGGGTGAGGATGCACTTATTCTTGGTGCCCAACTTCCCCCTCCCCACAGGTACAAATCCTTCCTTTTCAGTTTGTTCTCAATTACAGTGGCCACTATTAACTCCCTGCAGCCATTTTTGTGTGATATCGACTTTCTCCTTCAACATTCCTTAGTAAACCATTGACCAGTGATATGCACGTAAAAGTTAAGTAGATGGTCCGACATCACCTCTCTTGCCTTCATTATTCCTTGGAACCATGAAATCAGCAGCAATGTCTGTAATATCAAAGAGACAGCGGAGGGGTGGGGGATGGAGGAGAGGGGGGATGGGGGAGGGGTGTGAGCAACAGAGTAGACACAATAAATGAACAATAGAAAGACAACAAAAGTAATCTATTTACCAAGTTTATCTTTACTTTACCACAATTCGTGTGAAATGTTTTAGATATACATTGACCACAACTGTTTTCTTATTTTTGAAAGTTTGGACATAAAAGAAAAGAAAAAAGATGAAAAACCGATTGTGAGTGAATATGCATCTTTAACACCAGACCTGATGCTTCACATTCATTTTTAGAACAAAATATTGAACTTCACTAGTAATTTCCTCAAAACACGATTATATACGAATTTCATATGTAAAAGTTGTGAAAAAAATGTTTAAATAAAAAGATGTCAAAATAAGTTTAAAAATATTTCAGCTTTTTAATGGGTGTGAAGATTGCGCAAAAAGAAACGTCTAATGGCAGTAATTTGACGTAGTTTCGAATGAGGTGTAACAGAAGTGCTAAACACCACCATCGATCCCAGAACATACACACACACAGCTTGCTACCGTCGGTAAAGACACTATAGTGTACAGTCAGTACATACAGCTGTGGTCAATACCCACAGCACAGTATACAAACGATACAGCGATGGACATCTCAGGTCCAGCTAAAGATAACAATTAAGGTATCACATTTCATTTACTGTCTGCATTTTGTAGGGACACGAACAAAACGTCACTTGCAAGCAACAGAAAGTTAACTTTTTCAGATGGCCGCACGCGGTTTGGGGCGAGTCTTCAATGCCTTTAAAGCAACAAAATTATATAGATCACAGGAATGGTATATTTTAGTCTTTGCTAGGGTTCATGTGTCTCCGCTCCACAATTGTTTTCTCCTCCACTTTCTTTTTTTCTCACGATTAGTGAGTGTTTATTTCTCTTTCTCCTTCATAACAGTTGGCATTACGCCAAGTCAATCACAACTTCAAGGCAGGATTGAGTTTAAAAACATTGATTTTTCTTACCCTATGAGGATGGACGTGCCCGTGTTTTCAGATTTAAGTTTAGTAGCTCCAGCTAGCTCTGTCACTGCCATTGTGGGCGCCAGCGGCTCAGGGAAATCAACTCTAGCTTCTCTTCTTCTGAGATATTATGACCCAGATCAAGGTAATGAATATTCATTAGATTATAGCATCATGAAATATTATCAAGCCATAAAAAATCAGTGCCGGTGTCCCTTGTTTTATCAACTTGAATTACTAAACCTA